>JAECUM010073324.1:0-16752 GCA_016617855.1 Megalonaias nervosa | reverse complement strand
GTACATATATTTTATTTATATCACACACAAATACATATATTTGCCCTTTGAACGGAGTTCAGATTTACTACAGGCAGCCGTGTATTGACCTACTGAATGAACTCCTCACATCCCCGAGTGTGTCTGCTACAAAATGTAGTTCTATGCCTTTAGTGGCTATTTACAATCACCTCTGCTTATCGATAAGTTGATTGTTTTCTTTTCTTGGTTTCTATTTTTCTCCACATTGATTAAATCAATATAATTCACACTTATGATTTAAACATGAAAGATGGTTTTAATGATAAAAGTGGAGCAGTAGCAACACTTGGATAACTACGCCATACCGGCGCATGGAAATTAATGTGGAATAGAAACTAAGCGAACTGACGAACCAACACGAGGTAATTAAAATATTTTAATATATTTACAGTTTATCTAAGTCATTAGTCTGCTTTAGCAACAGTACAACCGACCACAAACTCTCTCTCTTTCTCTCTCTCTCTCTCTCTCTCTCTCTCTCTCTCTCTCTCTCTCTCTCTCTCTCTCTCATCCTTTGGTCGGTTTGACTTAACTTTTACCATCATTCATAAGTCCAGAAATATCGTGGGATGACACAAACGAAAATCCTCTACGTTCGCCATTTCATAGATTTTAGCCCGTATCCTGCTACGATGGTCAAGAGAGAGAGAGAGAGAGAGGGGGGGGAGAGAGGCCTTTGGACATTTTCATATTTAAATAATAATAATCGATTTTTTAGAACATTATGGTACGTTTAAGAAAAAACAACAAAACATAACATTAAATATATCACAGTATGTGTACCACGTATCCGAGGAATTTACTGGTTTGCAACTTTGTATCATTGATAAACACTGTAAATAAATCCCAAGGAAAGTGCACACGTATCGTTACGACGAACCATATTCTTGTAGGTTACTTGGTGTAATTTCTATTTCAAGGTTTTAATCCAGCCCAAATTCCTTTACTGTCTCATTCCACATTTCTGCGCTGTTTGTCCATTATGCATGAGAGGGGAGGGGAGAAGAGAAAGCAGAAAGGATTGTGATGAAAATGTGTACCATATTAAATTCATTTAGAAAACGGGTATTACTAGTGACTAATGTATGGAAATTGATCATTGATTTAGAATCAACTGCAGACGCTCGCGAGAATGTTTATATATGCGTATTATTGCGCCATGGGCGGATCACAGTTTGATATACAAATAGTATTGGTATATCAAATTGCTTTATACCAACACTTTAAATGCATGTTATTTTTTAATATATATATATATATTCATAAATACAATTTTTACGAAATATGTCTTTTCATTCATTCAGATTAAATAATAAAATTAAAAAATAACGTGGTCGGAAGAGAAAGAAAGCAAGTCTCCATGTTAGCAATAAGTTTTGCTCCCCAAGATGAATATGTCAGAATTGTTCCATGGTACTACCTGAAAATGTCTAAAGGTATGGGGCTAATGGGAAAACTTTATGTTGATACCTGCGGGCACAACAACGACATCAATCCAAATGTCAAACAAGGCTACTTACAACTACCATTGGAATGAAGTTAAAAGATTATGATTTTCCTTTGAAATATGTTCAAACATCAATCCAAATACATTACATGTCAATAAAGGTCACGTAGAACTAACCTGGAAAAAGACGTAAAGATTTATTCACACATGAAGTTAATATTTCACCGAAGAATTTGTTTAAAAAATACAAGGTACATATATTATGATGCGACACATACAAATATGGCAGACATGGACAAATTACAGCTATTAACTCAAACGTTGCAACGTGGAGAGGTTATTCAACAACAAATGCTAAAACATGGTTAAAATTAAGTCTTTTTGTTGTGCATTAAATTCAGACACTTTGTCCTGAAAATCTCAACTTTTATGCCATTCTTTTAAATACAGGAGTGACAAAGTTAATGATATGCCATTTTTAGACTCAAAATTACCGGTCAAAGGGGGCCTTTTTCAGTTGTATGCGGCCCATTACAAAACATTCTCAAACTTTGGAATCAACATATTTAAGAACACCATTGATTGGTCCAAACATATATGGTTGGTTGAAACACAGATGATGGTTGCGGGAAAAGGAATCAGGCAAATCGAACAGTTTGAACGAGGAAAACAAAAGCATTGAATGAAAACCAGAGTTTGCTGGTCAAATCAAAGCAGAAACTTGAATAAAGGCGTAAGGAATAAATAAATACTAAGGTTTGAAAAAGAGACAATTAAAAGAATATTTCTAAAGGATAAATAAAGTCTTGAAACAGAGACGTAATATTCGACAAAAACAAGTAATACGCAAAGAGGTCAGTAGTATGAGATTCAAACATATAGATGTCAGGACAAAGAAAGCTTAGGGTGTGACGGCTAAAACTGCAAGTTTCTTCGTGGCAACGATCAAGACCCGTACATCTTTAATCAGGATGAATACTCAAAGCTGTCAAAATCTCTAGCAAATTACCATGATGGCCATCATGGTCAGCTTCGAAAATTTCAACACCAGCGCAGATGGATTGGAACAGAAGGGAATATAAAAATGTTGTATTGCCACTCAGGTTAGAGATAAACCCTCAGTAAACTAAGCAATTTGAATAACATTTTTAATAAACTTGCTTCTCAGTTCGACCATAATATCACTGATACAACAAAATGGTTGCTCGACAGAATCAAAGCACTTTACTTCAATATCGACTAATATGAACATTTGATTGCGTGTCATGCATCTGTCTACCAAACAGCGTCAAGGACAAAAGGGGTTGCATGAACATCAAACACAATGACAATAAATGCTTATTTTACTTTGTATAGTCCATTGTGAACACCCCGAGCATCATACTCATCGGCCAGAAAAATACTGCGTCAGCAAGTGGAGCAGCTAGTTGGATATGTATTCCATGAAGATTGAAAACATGGAAAAGTTTTAAACTGAATTCACCGTCTCGATCAATATATATGACACTGTTTAGGAAAAGGATAAAAGGTACATCAGACAGAACAAGGTGATCAAATCGGAAAAAAGCACATCAACATGTTAAAATTTTTTCATGCCGCCATATGTCAGAGTTCGACGATGTAAAAATTCCTGGACTTAACAATATTCAGTTGTATTTGCGCTGGTATCAAGGACTCGTCAAGGTTGGTGTCTAAACAAAATCAACAGCAAAGAAAAAAGATTTGTCCTAATAATGTGTCAATCATTTCAGCCCGAGTGAAACACTTGAAATTACAAGATGTTATGTTATGACTTGAACAACACTATGAAGATTCAGTTGCAAAATTCAAACCCAAACACCGTCAGCTCAAAGTGGCTTTCGTTGTTTAGGCGGACATCGAATGCTTGTAGGTGACGAAAGTAAACATTAATCCCATTAATAAGAAAATCAACATCACTGCACATGAATCATCTCAGTTTTGCATATTTTTAAAGGTTAATCACCAAACGTTACCGCTTGTCAGCATCTCAAGTCTGTATATTTTCAAAGGTTAATCACGTAACCTTTCTGCTTTTATGTACAAGGAAAATGCTGCATTAAAATTTTTCACTTGTCCATGGCCAGCGTTGCAAAGATTGCCCACTCAGACATGAAACATATCAAATAGATGGTATTTACAGATGATGATGCGAATCATTTGAATTTCGAATGATGACTATCACATCTGCAATGAAAGATCGTAGACTGCCAATTCCAGGAACATTGTCATGTGACTGAACAATACAAAAGGACCAGCGCACAACTGCAACTTGAAATAACAACACGCAAAATTCACTATTCACCACATCCTATCCGGTTAAGAGAGTCTCTTTTGTCATCAATGAGATGGTTAGGAATGACTCTGAAAATGTTATTGACTCATTCACAATCAACAAGGGTGCGAAAATGCAAACTAAACGTGCGATTTGATATGTGGAAAGTTTTAGGTGCATAAACTCTTCAGCTTGCGATGACAATTTACACTGAGACAACAAAACATTTCGGAAACACGAATCATTATTTTTTCGCAAGAATTTCTAACCATATGATTTAATTTGTGGGATTTGAAGGGACATCTCTTCCAGCCAAGGAAATGTCATAGTTTCAAGTTATATCGCTCTAATCTCTGATCATTCCAGATGACAACGGTTACATCCTTGAAGTGGATTGGAAGATGGCATTACATTTGCACAACTGCTTCAAGGGCTATCCATTCGCACCAAAAATGTTGGTTCCAGGTAATAATGACATGTCAGGTATTAATAAAAAATATTTCAGTTAAATTGTTGTATACATTAAAAAACAAATTACCCTGTGTACTAAATGAAACTAAAATTCTACCTTGAGATGTATTTGTAATTAACCTAGATGCATGGTTTAATTGTATTCAATCAGTAAGCTTGGTTGAAAAAGTTCATCGGGTTGAATATCTTCTTTAGGTAAAAGGTCACCAGTAAGTTCGAAAAAAATTGTGAATAATTGCCGATTTGTCAAGCAAATGGAAAACCAGAGGAAACGTATCAATGTAGGGAGCTACACCACAAGGGAAAAATATATAAGTTGCAACGAAATCTGGGATTGGTAAGCCGTACTCCTGAGCATCAGAAATATAAAAATAAGGCTCACAAAACCCATTTATAGTGGATTGTATGTTCTCGACGGCCTCTCAATGTTGTTGATATGCAAATTTTGCCACCAGAACTTGAAATCTATGCATGGAGACCATATCGCATTCATACTGATACAGACTTATCTGGAGGATTTCAAAAGTGATATAATATCTTATGTTACCAGTAAGTATCCACAGGACAACGCGTTTGGAATTCCGTAAGGCATCAAAACAGTCGTTGGAGATTTCAAGGATCGGTTGAATTGTATTTACATCAGGGAGTTTGCAGGGTTGAGCTCAAATTGTACACCTGCATAAGTGACTCCAGTAAAACAAGAAAACTTGCAAAGGGATAAAAAAAAACAACAACAACAAAAAACGGTGGCGTTCTAAAGGTAAATGGCCAGTGGCGTAAATGGCGCCCAGGACGCCGATGATGTCCGATAGAGCCAGTATACGAGGCCTGAAAGGGCCGAAGCCGGGGGTTAGGGGGTTGGGAAGGGGCACCACCGGGGGGGGGGAGCCCTGTCCGCCAACGATTTTCCAGCAATTTAATGCAATTTCGGTGGCTTTTCCTGGCATCTAAATTTTTTCATTCACACAAGACAATAAAGCACCATTTTATGCGTGTCTGTGAATTATATACTGGGCCAATGAAACGAAATGAAGCTCATATTACAAATTACATATTACAAAAACACCATACAACTGAGGCATTTAATTGACAGTTTACTAAAACTTACTTTTGTATCAAAACAGGGCTCCAGAATTTCGTTGGTTTAACACCAAAATAAAATCTAACGCATATTGTATTATAATAGTAACAGTGCCATGCTATGAAGAATTTTTGCCGATCCAAGCAACCTTTCACAGCGCATCCACGGGTCATTTTTTTCTTTTTGTGGAAACACAATCCATCAGCAACAATCGCTGTAACGTCTTTGAAGTTTGAAGTCGTCGAGCACTGCCGAACACAATACACAATCGGCAATACATACACTATTCACAAATCGCAAGGGACTAAAATTAAAAATGTCGATATTAAAGAAATCGGCGTTATTTTTGTAACAGTATCTTAAGAATCGATGAATTTATTTCAAGTTCTAAACACTATATAAACTGAACGGTAAATCTGCCAGTATACAACAGATATGGCTGCTGATGACGTCATTCGGGAACTATCTATATGAGGATTACCCTGTCATACGATGTTGACAATAGGTGTTTGGTTGATAATTTAAGAACTCGACCATATGAATATAACTCGTTTAACAGTGATAAATCAACAATGATAAACACCTAGGGGGTATTTTTTAGTTCAAAACTGGTGATTATTTAAATACAGAAAATATTTGACTATGAAGCTTCAGTTTTGAAAACAACGTGTTCCAGTGTAATTAGCATGGCTCATGAAGGCAACGACTGGTGTAGCCAGTGTGGAATGATATATTGTATTGACGACTCCATTCACTTTTATCACCATCGCCATTTAACATGGAACTATAAAATGTCACTTATTATGTACTCCTTGAGCGAGAGAGATATTAGCTTGAAAATGGCAATTGGTCCTGGTGATTTTCCACGGCAACTTTCTATAAGATAATGCGGAAGTTTAGCATAACATGGCCTTTATATTCTCCAAGTTGATTAGAAGAAAGAAAAAGGGTGGTATTCAAATAACTGATACTGGAAATGTGGCCGTTGTTCACAAGAGAAATTAGAATCATAGTTTTAAATGGAGCCTTTTCCAGTTGTTAAACCGGAAATGACGCTGCATTGCATAGTAACAGAAGAGCGAAGAAGAATACAAAACTGAACCTACGTATAGGATGGATTATGGATACATAACTATTACGAAGAGAGAATGAAAGTTCAGTAATCCTGCTTGTTAAATGGCGATGGTGATAAAAGTGAATGGAGTCGTCAATACAATACATCATTCCACACTGGCTACGCCATTGATTAAATGAGTACGAATGATTTAGAAAATGCTACTATAAAAAGATAATGCAGGGTGATGATTAGAAAGCAGTGCTGGAAAACTTTGTTAACATTTTCGAAACATTTTATTATTTTCCGCTACTTCCAGTAACTTATATATTTTTAGTTGCCTTTATGAACACAAACTTAAAGAGCACAATCTTTGTGCATGCGTTTTTGTTAAGAAGGTTGATTTTGCACTGCCCGAGATAATATTAACAACCAAATCGCATTAAAAGAGCATTTATTTGGTCGCGTGCTGATTTTATTTAAAGTCAATAAGTTAAATCTACTTTCAGGTTTCGCAGACAGATAATGAAAAGTTAAAAATGTCAAGTGATGCAAGCCAAGTTGATATATGATTGCCGTTCCACAAGGCTTTGTGCTGGGCCCTGTTCTTTTCATTCTATACACTCAGCCGCTCTTAAAGGTCACTGGCCACCTATATTGTACAAACGTGTGACATTATTATAGTCATAAACAAAACGCATTTGTTATGTATGCACACCATAAAAATGTTTAATTAGACTTAAAAATCCGCTTTTTTAAATGAAAAAACTATTCGGCAATCTCCGTAAACAATCGGTAGTTTCCGCGTGCCAAAAACGGATATGACGTACATTTATCCCTTCTATTCAACCTAGCCATTCAAATGTTTAATTTCACCATGTAAATGTCTATGTGATATATCTTATGATCGTGCTTTTGTACAGCAAATATGGTGCACTGTGTTGCATATGGATGTAACCAAAAGAGTGATGATGGGAAAAAGGGTTCTTTCTTTTTCCGAAGGACCCTTTTTACCAGAAAAAAAAGTGGATTCAAGCTGTGGAATCGAATAGGGTGAGGGATGGGAAAGTTGTATCATTTATGCCGGATATTAGTCAATTTGGCCCAAAGACAATTCGGCCCAACTCGAAAGACAATTCGGCCCAACTTAACAATAGTTTGAACAAGTTCATTTTCTTCAAACAACAAGTAGATACTATGTAAGGTAGGTTTTAGGAAAAAAACTAAATTTAAACAAACTATCTTGATATTCTTTCAAAGTAAATAATCATACTTCGTAATGTACATATATATGAGAGAAAATACAAATTGATATATCTTGCTCGTTCTGATTAAAATATTTATATACATTTTTTTTAATGCTAAAAATATATATGCATCTGCACAACGACATTCTCAATTTAAGTCTTCCGGTCAAATTATCAATTTTGATTTATAAAACAATATTCTACAGAATACGTATACATTTTTCTAAGGGTAGTGTACAAGAGATATTATAACAAATATATTTAATTTTGGGCTTCAGGTTGTAACACTGCTGCATACAATGCACACTCGATTACACATGAGAGAGAGAGAGAGAGAGAGAGAGAGAGAGAGAGAGAGAGAGAGAGAGAATAATTTCAAGTTGTCTTAGTGTGTGCGCGCGTAAATTAAAGCTTGTCATTACTAGTCAATATCGTCAATCATATTTGCTCCATTATTCCATACAAATGAGAAAGAAAATAATTGTGTTGAATTTGTGCCCCCCTCCCCCCTGCACAGTACAAAAAAATTGACAAACATACACTTATTTGAAAATAAAATGAAAGAAACTAACCTTGCATTGTTATCATTTATTCCTTCTTTTTTCATCATGCGGCATTTATTAAAGAAAAAAATATATCCACGAACTCGGTATATGTAGCGGATGCCGGCTTGCGTATGCATCCTTACTGTAGTGTGTATCGCTTATGTCAAATAACATAATCGCAAACGACCCGAAAGTATCACCCGATTGCTTGAAGGCACCTGCCATTCACGCATGATAAGTTACAATGTGCAAACTGACCAAGATTGTATTGTATCCAGGTTAACTATACGACGGTATCTCGCAAATAAAAATCATTATTTTAAAATACATTCACTGTGAGTGCAAATGATAATCTTTTCGCTAGCATGGGTTACAAAAGTATTATTAAAGCAAGTTATTGTTGTGTATACTATTTGCCCTGCAAACATCAATTATGATTACATATGGCAAACAAATAAAAGTCCGGGTTATCAATAAACACGGTGAGCAATAAACTCCTTGCTTAAATTTACTGATAGGACATCAGATACAAAGGTTATTTTATTACAAAGCAACCCAACTCCAGAAACTGACTTTGGTATATTTTAAGTGTGCCGATTTTTATCTTATGAAGTCGGCCGACATAAGGAAGCCAAGTTTGGTTCCTTTGGATTCTTTTAAGTGTGCCGATTTCTGTTTTTTTTTATTTTTTTATTTTTTTATAAGTCGGCCGACATAAGGAAGCCAACATTGATTCCTTTTTACCTGTATTAACGCTAATTTTCTAAATAAATTGAAACAATGGAACAGTCTTGAAAGCGACAGAATCTAGTGCGTCATGCACGCATATCGATATAAGTCTGAACAGTAAATTAGTTTTCAGTAGTTTCATCTAAATGTTCCCTATCCATAGTTTATAGTGTTTTATTTTTCGACAACAAGAAGCATGTACTTCGTCTTGTGGGATAAATGTACATCATTTCCGGCTGGCGTTCTCTATAGGTGGGAAATCGTAGCTAAGGGGAAGTAACAGCGTTGCATACCTCTATTTCGAGTAATTAAATTATTATTTCTTCTTTACACTTGATAATATTTTTGTTCTTTTTGTGCGAGTATAACTACTTTTAATCACGTAATGCAAATCTGATGCAAAGAAAAAAATGTTGGGGTATGGCCGGTATCATAGATCGACATCCGGTGTCAAACCAATTGTACGCTGATGACACTCAAATATATAAATTTAGCTGCCAAGATGAAGTTGAGGCTCCATTCAAGGCGTAGAGAGGTGTATTTCCGATGTGAAGTCGTGGGTGAAATGTAACAAGCTTCTCTGTAACCTTCAATGGCTACGCATTCGATACAGAGTCAAAAACAAACTCTCTTCAAGAACAGACTTAAGGACTTACTGTTTTCTTCTTAAACTATTTGTCAGCATAATTTTATTTTATAATTTCATAGTGTTTGTTTCTGTTGTAGATGTTTTTATGTGTTATCTAATGTAGAGCTTCTCAACATTAGGCTCTGTACTAAGTCCACATTATTATTATTATTATTATTATTATTATTATTATTATTAAATGCTTAGAATATATGCGTTAATGCCACGACAAAGTTAATAGGCATATGTAAGTTGCACAATACCTGCATTCAAGGCCAGTGAAGGAGCATACAGTACAACTGCCATGTACAGGATCTGAAAATGCATGAAAAATTATATCTTCAGTTCTTATTATACTTTTGCATGATCACTTACGATGGCTACATCTTTACAGAGACTCTCTCTCTCTCTCTCTCTCTCTCACACACACACACACACACACACACACACACACACTTTATCACAATCCAGAACCTCTTTTGCTTGTAGCTATTATGCTTTACCACATTTTTTATGTCTTTGATGAAAAAGAGTCGTGTTCTTAGTGAGAAACTATAGAACAATGAACAAAATATGAACAGATTACTTCAGGCTAAGAGCAAATAGAATTGGATTTCATTAAGCTGGATTGTGTAAGAAAGTTATCAGTAGATAGAAAGCACAGATTCCAGCAGAAACGGTGATTAATAGAGTGGCTGATGGTGACTAAGTCAATGACATTGACGGGTTAAGAAGTCTCTCGAAGTCTAGGGCTTAGTGACTGAATACATCAGTCAGGAAGACAAGAGATGTTCGGGCCAACGACATCGCCTACACAGTCGGAATTGACATCTGAATTATGAGTTGCTAGTCATGTTGCCAGAAGAAAACTATCAAAGACCGACACATAGTATTAGTCTAGGAAACAGCAGAGCTTTCTTTTGACGGGGAAATACGCCTTTAAACAAAATGGATACACTTTCCGTATTAACGAATTCCTTAAAGCTTGGCCGTACAACTGATAGAAGTTTGAAAAACACGCACTAATATTTGACGTTTCAACAATGATTTTCATTTTTTTAGGAAATCGTGCGAGTTCTGTGGCCATTTTCGGTACTTACCATGGAAATTATTCGAGGTCTGTTGCCAATGTCAGTATTTACGAGGGAAATTATTCCAGGTCTGTGGCCAGTTTTAATATTTACCATGGAAATTAATCAGGATACGTGGCCAGTTTCAATAGTTATCATACAAATCATTCGAGAAGTGTGCCCATTTTCAATACTTGCCATGGAAATCATTCGAGAATTTTTACCATTGTCAATACTTGCCATAGAAAGTATTCAAAATATGTGGCCAGTTTCAATACTTACCATGGAAATAGTTCAAGATCTGTAGCCATATTCAATATCTGCCATGGAAATTATTCGATATTTGTGGCTAGTTTCGATACCTAACATGGAAAGTATTCTAGATCTGCGGCAATTATTCTAGATTTGTGACCAGTTTCAATACTTACCATGGAAGTTATTCGAGATTTGTGGACAATTTCAGTACTATCTATGGAATTTATTCAAGATATGTGGCCCGTTACAATACTTACTATAAAAATGATTCGAGATATGTGGCTAATTTCAATACTTACCATGGAAATTATTCAAAATCTGTGGCCAATTTCAATATTTACAAAGGAAATTATTCGAGATTTGTGACCACTTTCAATATTTACTATGAAAATTATTTTAGGTCTGTGGCCAGTTTTAATATTTACCATGGAAGTTATTCGAGGTCTCTGTGGCCAGTTTCAATATTTACCATGAAAATTGGTCTCTGCGGTCATTTTCAATACTTACCATGGAAATTATTCGGGATATGTGGCCAGTTTCAATACTTAACACGGAAATTGTCCGAAGTCTCTGTAGCCAGTTTCAATACTTTCCGTGGAAATTATTCGAGGTCTGTGGCCAGTTTCAATACTTACTGTGGATGGAGGAGCACATGATTCAGCATATTCCAAGCAATTTTCGTATATACGTCTTCGCTTTCAAAGTTATGAAGTAAAATTTTTAAAAAGGAAACGTCTTCAAAGTTATGAAGTAAACTTTTTAAAAAGATATATGTACCGCCATGTACCGCGTATCAAACTCAGGACCCATATTATGCAGCTGTTGCAGTTGGATTGTTGTTCAAGTCTGATAACTGGATACTCCCAGTCTTCGTTTTAAATATTGACTTCATATCCTAGGGATCATTTCAAGAACTTGGATTATATTACATGTGACCAAACCGGCAAACCTCAAAACGACGCCGTGTACTTTTCTCTTCATTTTGTTCGGTCCTCAGTGAATTAACTTGCAATCTGCTGCCAAGCGTAATCTTCAATAGCGCTATTTATAAGATATTTAGAGAAAAAAGTGATAGATCGTTAATATATTTAATTTGTTTTGTCGGATCATGATACGAATAACTCAGTTTGCAAACTTACAAATTAAGCCATGTTTTGTTAACATTTGAACGAAAATGAGTAATATTCAATAATTAAGAGGCTTGAAGGTTTTTTATTGGAGCTTTTAGTTTGAATCCTCCAAGTTTTGGGAAACACTTTTATCTGGTGTATATTATTGTGCTCGATATAATAACATTTTCAATTGAAAGTTACTAATGTCAATTGTGATGGTAGTAAAATAATTTTTATTTCCATCCGTGTAAGCAAATGAAGCATAAAGTATTTTATGAACTGGAAAGTCAAAATGTTTTGGGACGAAGCGGATGCACGACGGGAACGGCTATGCTAAAATACAGGAGCAAGAATCGGATTTAGGCTAGCTATAGACGCCAGACAGGGTCCTTGCAAATAACATGCAAGTGACAAGGCATAAACTGTCTTCTTAAGCTGGTAATAAGAATGGCAAAAAATATACTTAAGTTTTACATCCTGAATTTCCTCAAAATGTACTTTCTTAGTTCTGCAAATCCGAATTACATGAGCCAAGTCATGGGTTCTCAAGCTTGATTATACATTTCGAAATTGTATTGTAATTTCAACTATATTCTAAGTGCACTTACATCCTCCTTACTGCACTCAAAATGAAATAAACATTAAATTCCATTGCGTCTTTTCGATAATTTCATTTGAAAGACTTCATATTTTTCCCACATTATGATTTCAAATATTCAATGACAGAACAGAAACACACTTGCAGATGTCAAGACGCTTCTCCCTCGTTGCTTCAATCCGATGTATTTCATGTAGAATTGGCACAGACGCTGCTGAAATCCGATGTACTTCATGTAGACAAATCAAGTCCATAATCACGAAATTTCGTTGAATCGACAAAAATACTAAAATCTATTCATTCCACATCAAATGAAAAAGTTGTTGCAATGCGCATTCATTCACAATATGACTCCAAATTTCAATTTTAAGTAGACCAAAACGCCAATTTCTTTCGAAAGTTATGTCTAGCGCGCGACTAAGTTCAAATTCATCTGGGCAGAGTTATGTGAGCATTAATAATGTTGTTGTGTAATGATGAATCTGCGCTTGTGCATTTAGTTAGTACAGCATAAATCCAGTTACTTTGTTTCTTGTAGTGTATTTTTGTTTATATAATTAAGCCTTGGGTAGAATAAGAAAATGAGCATATAATGAAAAGGTTACTGCATTTGTACTGGAAAATACGAACTCGTTTTGTCGGATGGAAATACTGCACTCTCCCTCGTGCAGTATATCCATCCGAAAAACTCGTTCATATTGTCCCATACAAATGCAGTAACTTATAAATATCGTTCAATAAATAATCTTGTTTTATCAGGCTGAATAGATGGATGAATTTATAATGGAAGGTTTTGTCATTAGAATAAGTCAATAGATCCCTAATGTGTCTTGAAATAAGGAGAGGATATTCGATCCACGGTGAAACAGACGTAAAATTTGCCGTCGTATATTGCTTACAAAACATATTACTTTTCCATTGTGGAACTCTAACCCGGGCTTGTCCATGTAATTATTGCGGTTTTGTGTTGAAATCAACTGCCGCAATTCATTCAGTGAAGGCCCCTGAACGAAATTATATGATTAGTAAGAACATTTAAAAGCTATCCCAGTCTAGGGAAAAGGATTACTCCAGTCTAAAGATATGGGATACCCCAGTCTAGGGAATTGGATTACCCTAGTCTCAAGATATGGGATACCCAAGTCTAGGGAAACGGGGTACTATAAGTTATTTTTTTAACCGCATGCTCAGAAATGCACGAAAATGATCTATTATTTATTATTGCCACTGTCTTTCTTCCTCTGTGCTAGTTGAAGTGTTTGTTAGTCTATGTCAAGAGGTATTTCCAGAAGTTAACAAAAACCTAGATTACATAAGATCAAAAATAAAGGTAAATTAAAAGTTAGATACACGTTTACTAAACTAAACTAAAATAAAAAATTAAATTAAATTCTCTTCGTGAAATCGTGGATAATGGATTGCAAAAACACACAAAAACGTTTTGACTCTACAATCTTGTGACAAATATGATCTGTTCTAATTTGCACTTTTCTTTTATTCCAAGCATTGGTTAACCACTTCAAGCAATTATACAATTTAAGGCTGATACTGCAGTACACCTGTTTACTATTGGAGACAAAATGGTTTTTGTCAGTGCTACATGATCTGTTGTCATAGTAATTTACATTAAACACGGATCATTTGACTGACCACATACTTTTTGGAGAGAGAGAGAGAGAGAGAGAGAGAGAGAGAGAAAAGAGAGTTATGATTGTAATGCAGAGAATGTATTATGTGACTTGACAAAAGGACAAAATTAATGGTAGGAATTAATATAGATAACATAGTTAAGGTAGACGTTTGTAAGGTCCACTACTCATCTACCATTATCTCCTCAGATTCAAATTTTATACGATGAAAATTGAAAAAAGAAAAGTCGATTGGAGATCCTGTAGGTTTTAAATGTGAAACTGTTGCAACGACATGTGTGTTAATTCTATTTTAACTTCCCGCCATGCTCCAAAACTCAACACATACACACCATTTTAGTGAGCTTCACCCATGATAAGAAAAAATATAATCTTCCTACAAATAACACTTGGTCATATATGGGACTAAATTTAGAGTGATTCTAGTTCATACGGGGTTTGGAGAGAAAGAGGTGGCGGAGACTGCATACGTAAAATACCGGGTATTTTTATTATTTGCATTTATTTAAGAAAATTAGATTCGACAAGTAATCAAGTATACTCTTACACGATGCAACAGACCATCTCGTTGCAATTTTATTTTTCTTGTTTTGCTAATTTATTGATGATGCTGAAATCATTTTTCTCACAGATAGCACAACCCATCATGTATCAACATTTTTTAATTTAAGCCAGCAAAGTTGATACTAATAATATTTATAAAAAAATCAAGCGCTTCCCGTAATGAGAATTTGTTGTCGAAATTTATTCTACATTTTTTCCTTCTCCAGCCTGATTTCTGCTCCGTTTCATCATCTCGAAAGTTGTACATCCTTCGGGCCCGCTTCTCTTTCGCTTTGTATTTGTACCTGTGTGAGTCAATTTTGGCTAACGGTACTCGTGTGTATCAGGTAATCGAAGGCCTATTATACGTGTGCCGCGAGTCGGCATAACAAAGAAACAACACATATTCTGGTACGACACAGATTTAGATATTTTTGAAATTCCAATTCTATTAACATCAAACTTTTTTTTCTAATAATTTCCAAAGTTATTAACGTTTTCTGAACTAGACAGAGAGTATGCGAAGAATTATTTTCTGTAGTGCCTCTCTAATGACTTATGATAATGTACAAGTTTGGAATTGCTGAATACTATTTCCAACTATGAATCATACCCTTAATTTCCAGAAACAAATACTATCAGACCAATTCAGTGTCATACAATCATTTCCAAAAACATACTCTGTCAAATTCAGTGTTATACAATTATTTCCAAAATATTACACTATCTGACCAATTCAGTGTTATAAAATCATTTCCAAAAAGTTACTCTGTCTGACCAATTCAGTGTTATACAACCATTTCCAAAAACATACACTATATGACCAGTTCAGTGTTATACAATCATTTCCAAAAGCTACATTATATGACCAGTTCACTGTTATACAATCCATTCCAATAACATATGCTGTCTTACCAGTTCAGTGTTATACAATAATTTTAAAAAAGCAAAACCATATACTCACTGACCTTCCCTCTCTCTCTTATACTTGTCTTGCTATTAAGGAAGACAATATCCCTGACCTACATCTATACCCAAAACTTGTGCCAGATGTGTTATTTATGCATTGTGTCGTTCATTCAACAACGACCATGAATCAAATACCCTTTTGACTCTTCATGTACACAATTCAATCTCACGCTGATGTTTTCCACCCTATATTCTCTTATTCTCTCATTCTCTCATACTTGAAAACATAGCATCTTGTTCACACAGACTTAATCGACTAGTGCTGTTAAAAACACATCACTCGTAGTTCTGTCAGTCCTGATTGTGTATGTTATGGTCAATGATTTTTAACAAAATAATATAGGAAAAAATTTATTTAGACTACTGTCCCCAGTCTGACCAGTTTCGTTAACAGGAGGATCGCCTCTTCCTACGCCCGTGACTGACGTATAATTGACCTCATCAGAAGCTAGTGTCTTTACCTTCATATAACCTTTGACGTGTCGAGGTCATTGACCTAGTTCACTATCAGTCACCCTTTGTACTGGTATCTGTACTCTCTAGTTACCTGTTAAATAAAGACCACCTTCAAATATATCCGCACAGTTTTGTTCCCAACATAAATAACTACAAACATGTCTATAAAACATCATACCATATACTTAACCGATTTTATCTCAATAAAAGCTCTCAATTGACTCTGCGGAAAATTGCCTCCAGACAGAACTATCAGAATACCGTCGGTAAAAGGAAAACTTGTTCATTTGATACAAATGGTGAGTCTCATTTTTTATCATATATTTTGCACGAAACTTAAGTATCGTTGTCAAAGATCTTGTGTAGTGTCAATGATTTGAAACTCTATCATGATCAAATTATTTTTAATAACATCTCACAGGCTGATTGATAAGCTTAGTAAGTTATCCCCAACCAAAAGAAATCTCGCATTTTCTCGAGAGATATAAACTCACTAGAAGATGATCGATTATAAATCGTTACTATTCGACCGTTGCCGTTCTCGTATGCGTAAGGTTTGCGATATATGCGATTTTAGTGCATGG
>JAECUM010073320.1:0-22296 GCA_016617855.1 Megalonaias nervosa | reverse complement strand
AATGCGGTGCTCACAGAGGACCCAACGCTAAATCCAGGGGGCCCCGCCAAAATGATCCAAATCGGACCCCGCGTTTGCTAAGATCAGTGCTGGGAATACACTAGTTTGATAAATATGAAGATGCAACATACTTTGCAAACGCTAGAACATATTTTGTCCTGGAATCATGGTAAGTGTAATATATACGTTTATAGACTTCCAACTTATACCGTATGTACTCACTTATAAATCGGCCCAACTGCGATATATAGAGATCCGGATCGGCTGTCGCATAATGCATTGGCAGACATGGGTCTATGCAGTTTGTTATGAGTATTCAGTAGAACAAAACAATAGAGACTCTGATCTACAGGCGCACCACGTGACGGCAGATCAAGGTCTAATTTGCTTGCAGTTGGACCCGGCTTACACCGAATACAGACGGTATACTACACTGCATACGCTGTATTATATATGAGAACCGACACATTATATTTGGTTCTTTACATAAGAGATTAGTGATTAGAATCGGCAGTGAACGGTCTTCCTGTCTCATAATAACCATGCATCTACATAGTTGTTGGAATTATTGTACTTATATTTTCCTGAGATAATTACGTTTGCCTGAGGCAATTACGTTTGCCTGAGGTAATTCATAAATGTAATTATCTGTGTGTAAAAACTTAAATCGGTATTGTAGAATACACATGTGAATGCTTTCGGTAGTTTAATGCCTAGATATAGCGATTATGGATTTGAAGTCTTTGATTCAAGACTTGATATATAATATTTCTGCATAATGAAGCTGATTTTATACGAATATTATATAGCTTAGAATACATAATTCAGTACACAAGTGAGTATATTTTGTTTATAGTTCCATAATAGTATAATAGTATAATTAATTGTGTTAAATTTCTATGTTTAGGCTAAATCGTCTTGAATAAATAGCAAGTGAGAAAAAATGTTCGTGAATTGCTTATTTTATTAAACTTGTACAATTACAAAAAGAAGCTTATGATCTAATTTAGGAAATATTACCCTTCTTTGGGGAAATTTATACTGATCCGATGCCCATATTAGAAACAACCCACGCCAATTAATGCATAGGCAAATATGGCGTTACATCCGAGCTAACAAACAGCAGCGCACAAAAATCACCACACTTTTTCATTAACGATTCAGTGCACATATTTATATGCTCCAAGATTAGTTGTCTTATGATTTATCTCACACTGACGGTGAATTAATTAAGTATATTGTAGCCAGTGGTTCGAAACTTTGAAAGTCCTCATGTATGTTCGCTTGACCCATTATTTAGAATAATCTCGCCAATGTTATTATTTCCTTTTATCATCCAGATACAAGTAGACCTCGTAGTCTTTGTCATCAAATGAGGCGGACTTTAATCGAATCAAAGCAAGCGATAATATTAAACCCCATAGATTAGTCTATATTAGTTTTGTTAAAAGTTCTTAATATGTTTTCTTCCATTAAATGGCGACAAGAGGAAGATGCCACAGCGAGAACGCGGAAACGCTGCCTCAACGCTCAAGCTCTCTAATGTATCTTAATAAAAGAGCTGTCGTCTGACTTTTTTTGAATGCCTTATATGTTCGTATAATAGGCTGACCCCAATGCGACAAAGGTGACCAAGATATTCAGCTGTATAACGCGCCAGTAGATTCGGGTTTATGAAGATTAGATCTGCCTTGAGTTTCTATCAAACGTGATTAAATCTTATTTCATAGCGTAATGACCGACTGCGAATCTGTGTCAAAGCTGTTGGGTGTGTTTTATAAACGTGTATATACGGTAGTAAAATTTCAAACAATTAGCAAGGAAATTCAAATCTAGTCCATTACTCGGTACGGAGATATGCGTGGTCTCAGTACGAATCGCACGCGTATGCACGACCTCCTCACGAGCTTGCATTTAAATCTTCTTTATTCACAACTTAACGCGACAGGGGTCGAGAATTTGTTTTAGCATACTTCACTGAGATCAGGAGTTAACCCCATGCTTTCATTGCGGGATTCTCTTATTATTTCCCTAAGATGAAAGGAAAAACGATTCATGCATTAGACTTTTATAGCCATTATTAAACATTTTGATGGTTGTTGTGTTACCTATCTGGTCCTTCTATAAATATTTTATTTTAAACACGTCTTTTGAAACTTTTAACTCAGTACCATTGACATATTGAAATAGCTATTCCTTCAAACTCAAAACTTTTACTGAAATATTTTACTGCATATAATAGGAAAGTAAGAGTATTAGGTACAATTTCTTCCAAGCTCGAATAGCCTTTCCCATAACAATTACAAAGCACATACTAATTCATGCATCAGGCGAAACGTACAGTGGAAATAAAAATGATATTTGAATAAGTAAAAGAACCTTAACGATCTAAAGCAATCATTGCTTGAGGTACGAGATTACAAAGGAAAAAGAAAGGTGAGGCACTTTGTGAGAATAGATCACAAACAAATACATACATACATACATATATATATATATATATATATATATATATATATATATATATATATATATATATATATATATATATATATATATATATATATATATATATATATATATATATATATATATATATATATATATATATATGAACACTTGTTATATTGTAGAGCTTTTACTGGGATTCCTGGACTAATAAATTGAGTCACATTTGGATTTTAGTGTAATTATAGCTTCAGATACACGCGAACATATTTGCATATTGATATATAGACATAGACACACATATAGACATACAAATATATGCATATACAAACCAAAATATATATATGTACACATGCATAGATACTAAAGCATATACATACATACATACACACATGCATATAGAAATATCTACTAACACACACAGGCTTGCATAAACATGCATACTTACACACATATTTATGTATATTGCTTAGTCAAATGATGATCAAAAGGGGGAGATAATCACAGAAATCCCTTGCCGAAAACAAACTACTACTACTACTACTACTGCTACTACTGATGCTGCTACTGCTACTGATAATACTACCACTGCTACTGCTACTACTAGTACTGCTAATAATAATAATAACAACGCTTAGGACTTGAAAAGGCATACACTCATATTAAGGGAAAAACACATATTTAGAGTTAATTTTCTTGCACTTGAACTATTGTTAGGTCCACAGGCTCAAAATCAGTGAGTACGAACGAGGTTAGTGGAATAGTTTCTTTTAAAAAGTCTGGTGTCATATGATTGACCGTTTGATGAAATTTAACAAGTTCGTGGACTTTTCTGTTGTCTTTTAAAGGTAGCCAGCCATATTCTCTATATAAAAACGCAGAGCTAACGCTTCTGGCAATTCTTGTTACAATTCTTGCTGCTTTTTTGTGTTTTTTCAAATCGATTAGAACGATTTCGTTACACCCATCCCATATTATATACTCTAAAATTGGTCTGATGAAAGCTATATATGGTGTGTTTAATGAATCTCTTGAACTTGAGTGTTCTCACCATTCCAGTCATCTTGATGCTTTCCGAATAAGTTCTTCGATGTGATTTCGCCAACAATGTAATCTAAGTCTTGATGCATATGGTGTTCAGTAATATGAATATCTGCAGAAACGTGAGATATATAACTGTCGTCAGCAAATAGTCTTGTTATACTAGAAAAACCTTCTGCTATATCATTAATATAAATCAGTAAAAATAATGGACCAAGTATGGATCCTAGTTGGACGCCTGCTCTAATGTATTTCATGCACAACGCATCTGCATTTAAAATAACCCTTTGCTTGCATAAGGACGAATAATCCTAAAACCAGTTTAGCATGCTTCCCCTTACTCCATATTCACTGAGGTTGTACCAAGCATGATCAAATGCTGTAAATATATATGTTTGATTTGATAATGAATGCCAGTGAGTTGGTATATTGTTAAATTGTTCGGTCGGAACCCGGACTGCAACTTATAGATAAGCGCATTTTTGTTAAATAAACTTACGAATTGCTTAAATACAATTCTTTCATAAATCTTTCTAACACAACTAAGAAGGGATACTGGGTGATAATTCGATGGTAAATATTTATCTCCCTTTTTACAAACATGTTTTACATTCTCAGTTTTCCATGTGGTATGACGTTTTCTCTCATTTAAAGATCTTTTAAAGGACAAGAAAGGAGTTTGCTTATCTAATTTGAGACTCCCCTGAGCAGCCGATGACTGATAGGTTCTGGCCCTGCTGCCTTGTCAGTGATATGATTACGTCATAGATCTCGTGTTACCTAATTTGTACATGGCCAAATCTTCAACAGTGCGAGGCAATTTCTGAGGCAGGAAAATGTCCCTATCATCAATGATAGAGATATGTAAAATAGTAATTCAGATAGTTTGCTTTTTCTATATCCTCAAAAATCTTGTTGTATGAACCATTTTCTGATTCAATAAGCATAGGAGTAACCGAATTCAATTTATTCCTTTAATATAATATAGCCGAATCTTCCAGTATTGTTTCGAATTTGAAGAAGTAAGGTTTAAAGTTTCACTCTTCTTAGCAAAATGTGCTTTCTTCCGATTATCCACTTTATTTCTTAGTTTCCTATAAATGTGTCATTTATAGGGAGTGTTCGTCCTTAAAGCGACTTTCTTAGCTCTGTATTTTTCTACTCAATTTTCGTACGATGCTATTAAACCAAGGTTGATCACATGGACGCATAGTAATGTTTTTATGTGGTATATTAAAGCCGTGTCCAATAATTTCGACGCAAAATGTAACCAATAGCTTGTTTACTAAAATTTGTATCATTATATTTATTATGTTCGTATAACAATGTCATCTCCGAAAAAGTATCAACAACCGTATACATACAGCTGTTGAAATGCTACTTCCAAAAATATTTTAAAAAAATAATAAATAATAGTTTTTCTTTTTGATGATAGTACGTTTAGGTCAGGATCGCTACCGATACATCATCTTTCAAAGTGATTTTCTTTTTAAAATTACAGTAAAATCTTACTTGCTTTCGAATGAACAACTAAATTGAAATTTCGCCTATATGATATTCTTGTGGATTTATTTATATTTATATTATAAACAAGGATCACTTCTATTTTCTATTACCTCCCACAGCGACAGAGCTAAATCTGAACACCAATTCAAAGACATTCAAGCAAATGAAATCGCTAAGAATCTCCTAAGTCGAGTAAGCGAGACTGGGATTTGCTTTGTGTCGAATACATCGAAACCTGTGCATGCCTAATTAGTCTCATGCGTAGAGAATAGCTTTATAGGACTCACACTACTAATTCAATTCCCATAGTAAACCTATGCAAACACCATGATATTAAAAATTCAATAACTTAAAATTTCTGAGTGCCCATGATCAAACCTATATTTATCAGTATAGATGAAACCTGGATGTCAGCTTCTTTGTAGAGGAAAGGGTATGAGCCGTGTCATTTTCTGGACCTGCATGTGTTTGAAACATGTGCTTTCAATTCCTCACCAAAGAGTCAGGTGCTCATTTTAGTAATGAGTGTTCCAAACTCAAGACTGTTAAAGGACTGGAATTCCATCAATAAAACAATGTCTCTATTTTTTTCACTTGCAACTAGGATAAGCTCTCAAAAGATTCTTTTTCCTAAAACATAACTTACATTATTAACCAATCCTGGCCAGCCAAACCCATATATACTCTATTTAATGTTCACCCATTTCCAGGCTGGTTCCCATTTTTCCATACCATTAGTACCGTGTGTCCTATATCCATCCTTGATTTTCTTGACAGCCCTAGGAATAGTAGTTCAATACATAAGTAAGCAATGTGCATAGTTCTGCTTGTCAAAGATTACATTAGTGAATATTAAATTATATTGCAAGTTCATTTTCACCTAAAGAGCAATGGTGCATTTCAGGCAACATTTAAATATTTGAGCTTTATTTAAGAAAATCAGAAAAAAATATTAAAATAAAGCTGTCTAATAAGAGCCATCTTTTCTAATATCACCATTTATCTCTCTTCAATTTAATACTGAAATATATTACCAGCCTTGTCATATTATGTAATTAAGGGGTTAAAGGTCAAGGTGACCATCTATATGTTCATGTATTATTACAGAAAAAGAGATTTAAATGACAAAAAGTACCTAAAATTCCTCCCAGAAGACATACAATTTAAAACTAAAGTAAGGTAGACATAAGTCCATTAAAATGCAAAATATGAAGTTTCAAAACATTCACTGAAAGAAATTAGTGGGATGAAAAGTCATGAGAGGTCATCCCCATTAAGCATGGTGGAAGAGACCTAAGTGATCATATCTGATACATTATGTTTCAAAACACAACTAGGAAATATCATATTGCTTACTATAATTACTCTAAAGATGGTAAATTGTATAAATTTTATGTATGTATTTCTTAGATATGAACGAAAGTGCAAAACACTCCACCTAACATAGTCAAATCTACACCCTGTTCTCCCCACCCCACCCCACCCCCCTTCTTGGCAACAGTTGATATATCTGAATATGTGTTTAATATCCCACTGAAAGTCACTCTGTGGTTTACAAATGGTATTACTTTTACTTGTTATTCACAAATAGAACCCTATGATTGCAATTAGACTAATGTTAATTGCAGCTGCATATGTGGAGTCACTGTATTGCTGTAGCTGTCTATAGGACTCACGGTACTAATTCAATTCCCATAGTAAACCTATGCAAACACCATGATATTAAAAATTCAATAACTTAAAATTTCTGAGTGCCCATGATCAAACCTATATTTATCAGTATAGATGAAACCTGGATGTCAGCTTCTGTGTAGAGGAAAGGGTATGAGCCGTGTCATTTTCTGGACCTGCATGTGTTTGAAACATGTGCTTTCAATTCCTCACCAAAGAGTCAGGTGCTAATTTTTAGTAATGAGTGTTCCAAACTCAAGACTGTTAAAGGACTGGAATTCCATCAGTAAAACAATGTCTCTATTTTTTTCACTTACAACTAGGATAAGCTCTCAAAAGATTCTTTTTCCTAAAACATAACTTACATTATTAACCAATCCTGGCCAGCCAAACCCATATATACTCTATTTAATGTTCACCCATTTCCAGGCTGGTTCCCATTTTTCCATACCATTAGTACCGTGTGTCCTATAGCCCTCGGAGACAGTGCAAATTCATCACATTTCGCGAGAACTGTCTGAACACACATATGAAAAATACTAACGAATCGCATTGAAAGTGGTGATTTACACCTTACATGTTTTAGATGCTGCTCAGTTTCCCAAACTGTAGATTACTTAAAACCGTGTTGAATAGCCTTATACACATTATCGTACAAGAAACAGAACCGGCATACCTGACACGTTTATTAAATAAAAATAAAAATGCCATAACAAATTTTGAAAAATAGCCATGCTTTTCTATCGCCTCAATCTCCAAATTTCACTTTTAATTCAACGGTTGCTGACGGTTGGGTGGATGGTTTCATTAATGTTTATTTAACGGATGATTTTGTGTGTTTTACAAATTAACGTTAACCTAAACAGCGTTATATGCTATTGAGAAAAATAAACTATTGGCAAAGGGGTATAAAATGAATGCATCAATAATTCTTAAGATATTCCCCTTATACAATGTAATTTAAATACTTTATGAGAGGAATAAATGTAATCTACCGATGCCCTATATAAGACTGTCATTTGAATACATAAATCTCTTACATGCAGAACTGCTTAATATATCGTCTAGGCGCATGGTAAGCATTATAAAGCTTTCACTAGTGACTGATCATTAGAAACTTCGGAACATAATTTTCAAATCGATTTGACTCTGACCACTAATTAGCACAGATGTGACTTAAAAATCAATATTATTCTTTTAATAAAAAGATTAACGATAATTGACATAGGATTTATAACTGAGTTGTTAAACGTTTATAAAAAATTACCGAGATATATTGAGGTTGTACGGATTCTATATTGTATACGTCATTTCATACGAGCAGCATCCGTGACCCACTGGGCTTGGACAAGAGCTTGATACTTGGAGTAAATAATGCCAGTAGGCAAACATTTATCTGTAACTCAATGATTAATTTAATCAGTGGGTGGTAGTTGATAGACTGTCGCTGCGCTCGTCTTAGGGTATTTGAACACATTAAATATGTTCTAAACTAAAACAGAAAACGGAAATGTCATTAAGTAAAATTGTGTTCTAAAGGGACTGATTAAAAAGAGTGCCATATTAGTAACCCCAAAAAATCACAGATATATTATGACAAAATTCTTCTTATTTTGACATCGAATTCTTAAGGACACTATTCGTAAGTTCGGCATAAATTCCCCATTTCCCCAATAGCATACTGTCTTATCGCGATCAAGTATCAATTGAAAATGATATATTGGTATGTTTCTATTTTTAGGAGATATTTTATTACTCGAAAGATGTATACGTGATATTACTAAAAATGATATGTTGCAAATGATTCCAATTTATACTTCTGTCTTTTTCACGTTATTTGTAAATAAATAAATAATTTTACAAGTATTCAACAATATTGTGATAAACTGATTTTGTTTTCATATTATCTGTTCATTTTTATTGAATGACAATATTAAACATTATTTTTGCTTTGGGAAAGGAATTTCCAGTCTAACACCTCGGAATGTTTATGTTAAATAGACCAGAGAGAGAGAGAGAGAGAGAGAGAGAGAGAGAGAGGAATGAACAACGTTAGCAGTTAGGATATATCATCATAAATGCAACAATTTAGTATCGTATTGAGAAGCGACTAATAAGCATCAATATAACGCATTTCGTAGTTGGTCTTTGTTTAATTATTTTCTTTGTTTAACTATTGTCTTTATTGAAACTACTGCAAGCGCTTTTTGTAGAATAGATAAAAGAGAAATTTGTTTCGAAAAACCGAGAAGTGTCCTGGAATTTTATTTTTGTAAAAAATGTTTTCTATTGTGCGCGAAATCGAATGTTTCTACAGTCGATGGGTAGTGATTTAAATCACACTTTCTATTACATATGTAGGTTGGGTACAAAATATTTGAATGAACATTACAAATACTTTTGTAATTTATTCTAAATGTTATGCCCACTTCAGCATTAATCATGAATGTTGTCATCTGTTTCAGCAGTTGTCTTGTTCATTACTAATATTAATATCAGAGAAGAAAGATTATAAGTCCATATCTATTTTGATATTTTCTATGCCGGGTCTATGGTGAAATTCCTTATAGCTAGTTTGATAATGTGGACAGAAGTCATATTTTCCAAATGTTGCCAAAAAAACTACAAAAAACAAACATGGGTTATGGTCAGTACCTCTCAATTGCAAAGGCCATCAGAACTTACGTTAAACGATATAACCATACTTCTCATTTTGATTCTTATATGCTCGCATAGATTTGATCTCGTGCCTCTTGACAAGTATGATAATCATGTGGTCTGACTTCCGTGACATTATTTGACATTATGGGACTTCAAACTAGTTAATAGACTGTTTATAGTGATATTGATTTTAAGAAAATATGGACTTTATATGAGAACACAGGTACGGCCATGTTTGGAAACCAGTGATATGGGTGCATTTTTAAACAGTGCACTCACCAACAATGTCGACATTTTCCCGAAATTAAATGGTGATGAAGAAATAGTAACTTATGGTCATCCAGTTTATGCAGATAAGCACATGATAGGTGATAACATGCAGAAAAATACAGAAAACTTTGAACATTGCGATACTATATGGCACCCGCAATATCGCAAAAACGATACACACATGATACAATTCGTTTAATCCGGGATCAATTTTTGATATACTGCTTTCTACCTGGACGCTGAAGTGTCTGTTTCACTGTTTTCTTGGTGGTGGGGGAGAGAATATACAAATCATTATAAAGGATCACCTCTCAAAATAAAATTAATACCTAATCTTATGTATGATCTAAGAGAATACACGCATCTAAATCTTTTCAACTATAAAACAGTTCTGCAAATCAAGGAACGATTCAGACGAATAAGACAACCATATATTTTGTTTATATTTCTCCTTGGTGTATCTAGTTTGCGTCTGAGGTGAATCATTACCAAGCTAAGAGAATACATTCTTCCACATGTTCGGTAACCCTTTCTACCTTGTAGTAATAATGACAGTCATAAAAACTGGGTTTAGGTTTGATAAAAATCTTTTCATTTTCTAATATTTCCTAAATTCATTCATGGATTTCTTTGTACTCGGGAGGAATCATTATGATGCCAGGATGATTCTTTCTGCAACATTTTCACTCAACCTTTTGACCTCAGGGTCAAGACCACTCGTTGTCCAGCAGTGCTTCAGTCGTGGGTTCGAGAGGAGAAACCTATATCTATATTATTAGGAAATTTTCAAGTGTATCGCAACATGTGATGTTCCCGCGAGTTTGCATGCCAATTTTATCATCACCCAAACTGTATGTCTATATTTGGTCTAAATGAGAAATATTGACATATGTATCCCCGTGAATGATCACCTTCCCCTTGGACATATATGACAGTTCAACGTGTGAGTGTCACATTATTTTTGTTGTTGTTGTTGTGGGGCTTAACGCCATTTTTCAGCACACGATAGGCTATACATGGCGGCCAATATTAATGGTGTAGGAAGAAACCGGGAAATCCGCGGAAAGAATCACCGACCCACGAGAAGCTACTGGCAAGCTTTCTCACATATCCACATTCGCCAAATCTTAGACTCGAACCCACGCAGACAGAGGTGAGATGGCAGTGATCCGTAACGGAGAGCGCTTTAGACCACTAGGCCACTCGGGGCCTCCAACAAAATTTGAAGGAAACCACATATTATATCCATTGTGTGCTTAAAAAGAAATTGGAAATTAATTTATCCTTTAACTTATTCAATGAATAACGTAATTTATAACTTTGAAAATAAGCAAATTTTTTTTAACCCTCATTCACCGATAAAGAAACATTTACTAAACTTTGCATAAATGTCAACCTTAAGAAAATTGTGTATATTTATTGACCACCTAACAAAGTAATCATTGTTCTAAACTATTAAATGACTTGTCAATTTGTCACATAAATGCATGTTTTGTTCATTAGGTGCGCGAAAATATCTAGGACAATACATAGAAACGTCGCAGTTGACATTTTGTATGTTTCACCATGACAGTGGAAGTGGCAAAGGTTGCTAATCTTGTTCTTCCGTCTGTCCGCCACAGGTTTTGTGTTTACAGATTTTCAAGCTTCTCCTTTAGGCATGATTCTTAAATCTTCTGTAACGCGATTGAGCTTTGTGCAGCAAAACTCGTTTAACAGTCTGTATATTCTTCAAGATCCAAATATAGTTTATGAACCATTTCAATGCAACGTAAATCCATTCCATAAAGTTGAAAGAAACATTTCACATAGAAATGAAAAATATCCCCTTGATTATGTAATTCCCACAACACATCACGTAGCTCTTTCTTCCATTAAATGTGTTGCTTCTGAAATTATATCGAGATCATTACGATGTTGACGACATCTGTGTCTTTTCATATTTAGTGCTCTGACTTTATTAAATTTGAATTAAATATGATAATCTCCTTCGCATTCTATAAGGATCCAACATTTTGATTTAACCGAATTATTTATCTGTAACTAAAATTATGAAACTTTATCATTCTTGTTTTTCTTTTAAAATAAGCATTTCTGTTTGTAGTTATTCCCCTATCAGCAGCTGTTGTTTGATTTGATAAAATCTCCATGCGTCATGTTGACACGCAAGCCAGATGTTCTCCAATCCACTTAACTCCTCTGAAAGCAATTGATATACATGTATCTCTGCGGGAATCTCACAACTTTTCATCAGATTAATAAATCTCTCTTTGAGTCCATGAGTATAAAACTTCAGGCAATTTGATTTCATATTTGACAATTTCTTTGTACAAAATATTCAGATATTTTATAAGGCAGCATTGCGTAACTATTCATTTATCACATGAGCACATTATATTAGGAGAAAATCTCAAAATTAAATGTTCAGATTTTCGCATAAATATTTTCGGAAAGGTCGGAATAAAAACCTTTTCCTAAATAGCACCCATTCATTCAGCAACAAGAGACAAAAATAAATTAAGAACAGCAATGATCCTAATACCACTATCAGTTCTTTTGTAAATAAATGACCACATAATAAAAATAAAATTGTCTGTATGCATCATATCTCAGGCCACCATAATTATGTTTAGAAAACATGCAATGAACTTAAATATTTGGAATATATGATCGACGGATTAATACCAGTTCTTAGGTTATAGAGCTCAATTAAAACGCGATAATAATTTCATACTAGACTCCATAAACTATCCCTGTTTATAAATCCACCGTGTTTCGTATAACATTTCTAACCACCTTAACAATGCAGATAGTTTTGAATTTTAAGCAACGATTTTTTTTCTGGCAAAATTCCATTTATATTATATAGCGCTTTGTAAGCCTGACATTGATATCGTCATAAGCTAAATTAAACAACTCTTCTATAGTACATTTAAACTGAATAGCATTTTTGTAGCATGTTTGCAGCAACATATTGTAAGAAAAACTTAGCACAAAATTCATAGCAGCACGATATACCTCGTTTATAATGGTTATAGCATCTGAAATTTAAAGTGTAGAATTATAAAATATAGAATTTGAGCATACCAGGTAAACGGTTTTAGTGTTCTTGTGTATAATCTGCTGCCCAAGGAAATGACTACAACTCAATGTGTTTAACGGCTAATAATTTGTGCTCGCTGTATTTAAATGTTTTCTTCTCTATCTATAACAAAAAGCAATTATTAATGATGCGTACTTTGCTGAAGGTATTTTATTCAACAAAATTTTTTTCTGTTTTATCAATTATTTCCTGCATGTGTTTCAGCTCTCTTCCATCTCTTCCAATTTCTCCTCTTCGTCCACATCCTCGATAGATCTCGGCATGTAAATACATTTTATGTCGCCTAATAAATCCTCTAATTTGTTCTCTGTTACATCTAATTTCATCTGTAATTCGTCAGCCATTACCTTACATGGTTCCCTTTTTGTTATCATTTCCTTTTGTTTTGCCAAACCATATTCGACTACACCTTTTTGGTTCTGTTTTTTTTTTTTGTTGTTGTTTTTGTTTTTTCTGCAAACTAGAGTTAGCTTGCAAACTAGCCTTTCTAGAAGCGATACAATTGCCGAATTATTTTAGATTCTTTGTAATTGTTTTAGATGCTTGGTTCCATATGCTTGCACAAATTGACATTATTTCTAGCTTTATACTGACAATGCGGACACTCAGACTAAGGCAGGGATATTTAAATAGGCAGATAAAGGTAGTTAGGCAATAGGCATTTAGGCATCCTTTGACTGGTATCTTGATTGCCTTAAACAGGCATCTGCTTCAGACATTAGTAGGATGGAAGTCACCGGCGAATATTTAAAAAAGTACTTTGAAACTTTCGCCCGTTTATATCCATTTTCATTGTATCTCGTCGATGCATTTTGATCGAAATCTGAGGTTGCAATTCCATTGATTTCTAGTTAGTGATGATTACTTAAGATATTATCTCGTGGCATGCTGGCGATTAACCTGATTATTTCCAACCCACTGCTCTCGACAACTGGTTAGAAACTGCCTTCAACAACTTCCCTATCCTGCAGAACTGTTGATCCAGAACCATTGGCCCCTGACGCTGAACCAACAACAGCACTGACCGAAGTAACAAAGTTACGCTACTGTACAGAGTACGGGGAATCTCTGTAACTGTCAAAATACAATAACTGAACCGTGTATTATATAAGTAACGATCTGATATACATTTTCTATCATTACTGTTTTGAAGGCATGGGTAGTCATTTTCGACTAATCGTGGAGTATGCTGAACTTGTTTTTAATGGTAATGTTGAACTCTTATCGTACCTTGTTTTTAATGGTAATGTTGAACTCTTATCGTACCTTGTTTTTAGTGGTAATGTTGAACTCTTATCGTACCTTGTTTTTAATGGTAATGTTGAACTCCTATCGTACCTTGTTTTTAATGGTAATGTTGAACTCTTATCGTACCTTGAAATAATCTAGCTTAAAAATGTTGTAATCTTTTATATTTCTTCCACCCAATTTAGTCTTTGTCAGCTTCAGTTCAAGCTTGTCTAACAGCAGACCACAGTTCATCAACTCCCTAAATTGCCATATTACGATCAAAAGAGTCCCTGTAATAAAAGAGAGCACTCATGCATTAAGATTATTTGTACCAACCAACAGGAGCGCCATATATTCAGTCCTTGTGCCAAGATTTCTGTACCTAACATAATTTTTTTTTAAAAATTACATCTAGAGTAAATCATTTTTTCTCTTATATTTCTTATATTTCGAACATTAGGCATCTTCACTAGCCAAGGTTTCAGTATGATAACCCTATCTACACATTGGCTGATCGAACAGATATATTAATTCGTTGTCCTTGCGACATCTATTGGATTTCATGAGTTGCCTCCCTTAGTATGTAATGCCAACTAACCAATGGCCGGGTGCATTGTACATTGGCCGAAAATGGTGGGGCAATTGACCTAACAAAGATTCTTTGGAAGATTAACATCGAAATTATGGCTATGTACCAAAGGGGATCCATTACAGGTTTATTTGAGTGAAAGGTATTTGTGCAAACACGGACCGGCACTGGAAAATTGCCTATTTATACGTCCATTCAAGTTGTGTTCTCCCCTTGTCTCGATCATGTAGGAACAGTATTCAAATTTGAACAGTTTAATTTTCATTGGATGTGGTAGCTCGCCGTCGCATCCAATGAAATTCACAGACCCGAAGCACAGAAATATTTGCTCGATACGCCAAGGTGTAGATAGGATCATCATATCGGAACCTTGGCTAGCGAAGATGAACATTAGGATACTATTTCAAAGTGTCCATTTTAATGATGAACAAAGCAGGTAGATGTTGGGGTCTCACAATGATTAAATAAAATCACTTGAAAGAACAAAAATAGAAGAAAAAAAAAAAAAGAAAAGAAAGGAAAGATGCGTAAAGCTTTGGTAACAGGTGTTTCAAGGAGCTATATGTTTCACCTGATCGGTAATAATATGAGTCGTATATTGGTTTTATTTGCTTAAATGAAACCAATCTGAATATTGTCAGTTTTAGGCCCTTGAAGGAAGCTAATCCGAATATGGTTAATGGCATCGCCGACGCAGCTGTCGCTGGAAAATTGTTACGTCAATATTATCGTTATCAAACCACTGGTAAATTAAAGCAAATCCAAATCGGCAAATTTACAACATGCATGTATGTATATATGTATGTATGTATATGTATGTATGTATGTATGTATGTATGTATGTATGTATGTATGTATGTATGTATGTATGTATGTATGAATGTATGTATGTATAAGGGAAATGAGGTACAGCCCCAATTGTGATCTCCCTGGTGACCATATCAGATTGTGCTCAATCTAGCATCATTAGAAAAAGACCAGATCACTTGGTGCGGTCATTACCTCATAAACCCTATACTACTTGATCCGGCTGATAATGCCGTCCCGATGTGGTCCTAAGTAAAAATCAATATCAATACTGTACTAAGTTAAGTAGAACAGGAAGAACGATGATAGAAAATTTGAACATGGAGGAAAATATTTTCAGCGGGCTACCCGCAACACCGTTCACGGATCGAAACGATGCGTCTCATGATGTAAGATCATGCCAAGCTTGATAACGCACTGAGTCTCAAGTACTGTAGCGACTGGAGTAAAATCACCGGAAACGTAAATGTGAGTGGAAACTTAACCACGGGTGATATCATCGTGAGATCAGCACTTCTCATATCGATATGGAAAGCGTATTCGTGCTCGGATTAGGTACTGTTCACTGTAGTATTTCCGTACACCGAAAAATAGTATCAGAAAACGATCCTGAGTATGATTCTATGACGGTGAACGTCCAAGAAGGTGTTCGAGTGAACATACTCGAAGCGGGAGAAATTTTTAAAATTGAAAAAACTAAGATCACCGCGACTGAAAATCTGCACATGCAAAACAGAAAGATACTGAAACTTTACCAGGGAAATTAACCGCTCTAGGATTATCATGTGGCAAGTTATAAGCAAGTTAAGAATCGTCGGCATCGCTCGCGATATCGTCAGGTTGTATTTTTTAGCCTGAGCACGTGGGCGCGCCTAATAACAAAAAGGCTAAAACGGCGTATAACATTATAGGGAAATTAAAACAAGCGCTCGTTGACATAAAAGCAATCAGTCGTGATTTAAAAGACGCGGATTCCTTCAAGGCAAACGCTAATTATATCCCAACGTGAAACTTTGTTGATCCTCCAGCAGTAGACTGATCTGGGGGACCAGATTATTAATCGAAAATTAAACAATGACACTTAAACATAAATATCGCATAATATTCCTAATATTAGTGCTAACATGTTACGGTTAAAAAAATTAACGTTGAAAAGATCGGTCTATCATTCTTTTTACTCTATAAGTATTATCATCACAAGGTGTTCAATTTTCCACTGGGTCCACGTCAACAGGGCTTATAATTGTTTAGAACATATTGGTTTGCAAGTAAATCCAGATACTTTAGATATTGGCTTGCAGTAAATCCAGATACTTTAGATATTGGCTAACAAGTAAATCCAGATACTTTAGATATTGGCTTGCAAGTAAAGCCAGATATTTTAGATATTGGCTTACAAGTAAATCCAGATACTTTAGATATTAGCTTACAAGCAAATATAGATACTTTAGATATTGGCTTACAAGTAAATCCAGATACTTTAGATATTGGCTTGCAAGTAAATCCAGATACTTTAGATACTGGCTTACAAGTAAATCCAGATACTTTAGATACTGGCTTGCAAGTAAATCCAGGTACTTTAGATGTTGGCTTGCAAGTAAATCCAGATACTTTAGATATTGGCTAACAAGTAAATCCAGATACTTTAGATACTGGCTTGCAAGTAAATCCAGATGCTTTAGATATTGGCTTGCAGTAAACCCAGATACTTTAGATATTGGCTTACAAGTAAATCCAGATACTTTAGATATTGGCTTGCAAGTAAATCCAGATACTTTAGATATTGGCTTGCAAGTAAAGCCACATACTTTAGATATTGGCTTACAAGTAAATCCAGATACTTTAGATATTGGCTTACAAGTAAATCTAGATACTTTAGATACTGGCTTACAAAGGAAAGCCAGATACTTTAGATATTGGCTTACAAGTAAATCCAGATACTTTAGATATTAGCTTACAAGCAAATATAGATATTTTAGATATTGGCTTACAAGTAAATCCAGATACTTTAGATATTGGCTTACAAGTAAATCCAGATACTTTAGATACTGGCTTGCAAGTAAATCCAGATACTTTTAATATTGGCTTGCAAGTAAATCCAGATACTTTAGATATTGGCTTACAAGTAAATCCAGATACTTTAGAGCATATGGTAAAAATTCATCAAACAACTAAAACCACAGAATACTCAAAGTTTGATGTGGCAATAGATATGGATACTGCAGGTGAGTTCGGAGCAAAAAAGTTTAAAGTTGACAACGATATGAAATTTTTGACAGAAAACGTGATCGAATGTGTAGATTTATTTCAGAGTTTAATCGACGCAGAAGTATAGCATCAAACCAATCATCGATTTCAATGTTATCAGCAAGCAACTCGACCATGAAATCAAACATGAGTTAGTAGAACTGTACCGACATTAACATAAAAAATAAAACGCTTACGTGTACAAGCACACGTATCGTTACTATCGAAGAATACTCGCCGTGATGACGTTAGCGCCTATCCCGTTAACCATCGCAGGTGTCGTGTGCACGGGGTCGACAGCAAACCCGTTTATGTTAATCGTATCGAGTGCTGGCATGGTATTGCAATTGGCGTTAAAAAAAAGTTAGAACCGAAACTGTGGGGAAAAAAATCAACCGAATTCGCTTTCGTGACTTATAATAAGATCTTAAATGAATTTAGATCTTGCCTCCGAGGAAGCTATTTTGTCATGCACGAGCTGATTCAAGAATTAAAAATTATAGACATGATCACCGAATTATTAGCAATGTCCGTGGCGAGATGTCAGAAAATGTATGGAAAGAATGTTCTGATTAACATTTGTAGTGAAAAGTAAACCGACAATTTTTCACTTTTGAAAAGGTTGTTTTGTAAACACCATTGCAACAGTGTCTTAACGACATTTTATTAACACAGCATTCATTAGCGGCTTTGATTATTGACAAAAATTGTTGCTGTTTGTCTGTCGTGATGTTAATGAATGTTAGGATGAAATATTTCACGATTTTTTTGCAACACCATTAGATCGACCTTTCATGAAATTTTCTTGTTGTGCAACAATCTCTAAATTATCCAGGCTATTATCGAATTGGTCTCCATTTACATGATCAATTACATACCGTTTAGGAATAATTCCACGGTGAGCCTCGCATTTGAGAAGGTGACGTAAAACGGTCGATTATTTTATTTGCGCTCCTGATACCATGATGATAGAATATCGAGTGTTATTAACATTTTGTTTTAACAACGTTTTCCGTTCCTTGTACCAAACTTTGCCATTCTCATCTGCCTCATAGGGATCAAACACGGAATGAATTCGCCAATTTGCCATTGTTATACTATAAGATCCCGCTTTTTTTGTTTAACAGAACGTATCAAATCACAAATGCGTGCTACTGAGCAGTTCATAACATCTCGATATAGAATTATATCGATGTGGTGGAAGACGGCAGCGAATAATTTAAACAGTAATATTGCAACATCATGCTTATCTCGATGATTTTTTTCTTAAAATTCGACGACATCAAGGTAAACTCAGTGGTCGGATTGGACGATAGTGATTTCAGCAAATCAGCCGCTTATGAAGATCCTAAGTCGGTTGGTATTTAATATTTTATCCTCACCGAAAAAGGATATAATTCCTCTCGCGATTGGATCCTTATAACGACCATAATTCATGCAGTGAAACTTTTTATTCTACCAAGGATAAACATTTAACTGAGTCATTGTATATTTGCGAAAAACCGCATCGATAAGTAAACCATATTCAGCCACCAGGGAAGACATCTAATCCTGATAATATCTGAGGCAAAAAATATTCTGCTAATTTATTAATACCATGGCAAAACGGATATTCAAATTCCCGCAACACAATTTTGTTATTGGTAATAATATAACCATCGGGGGAGTAAAGTAATCCGGGCATGTCCTTGATGCAGATACTATTACCCACTATTTTCCCATCGAGAGCGCGCTCAGTTACCGTCTGATCAATGGTTCATAAAGACAACCCCAATAGCATAGTAACGTTGATGAGTAGTCCTGTGGTTTTATTTTTAAATAATGACATCATCCACATTAGAAAAAGGACAACAACCCATCACGGACGCCAATTCGGTTCCACCAATGATGGTTTCCACCAGGTGATACCATTCAGGACACACGGTACTAATGGTATGGAAAAATGAGAACCAGCCTGGAAATGGGTGAACATAAAACAGAGTATATGTGGGTTTGGCTGGCCAGGATTGGTTATTAATGTAAGTTATGTTTTAGGACAAAGAATCTTTTGAGAGCTTATCCTAGTTGTAAGTGAAAAAAACAATAGAGACATTGTTTTATTGATGGAATTTCAGTCCTTTAACAGTCTTGAGTTTGGAACACTCATTACTAAAATTAGCACCTGACTCTTTGATGCGGAATTGCAAGCACATGTTTCAAACACACGCAGGTCCAGAAAATGCCGCGGCTCATATCCTTTCCTCATTTCCCTTACGTATGTATGTATGTGTGTGTGTGTGTGTGTGTGTGTGTGTGTATGCATGCATGCCTGTGTGTGTGCGTATGTATGTATGTATGTATGTATGTATGTATGTATGTATGTATGTATGTATGTATGTTTATCGGCACGTATAGAGATAATCTTGGCCATATAGTACCGCTTAAAATTTCAGTTTAAAACAAAACAAAACGTGATGGTAAAAATTTGTACCCAATGATCCTCAAGGAAGATAAACCAGTTTGAATAAATGTCGACTAGTAGTCCTGTATAGCCAAAAATGGAAGATGCTAACATCACTAAAAGGTCTTAAAAAACCCCAAGAGTTTAAAGTAAAAAAAATAAATGATGTCCAAAATAAAGGATCAAAACTTGTTACACAAACCACACTCTAATAACTTTAAAAAATCCGCAATTTCTCTGATGGTACATCGTTAAACAGCCTCTTGAGTCCACATAAAAACATTATCTGACAGGAGTTAAATCTTTCGGATCAGTAATTAACTTGCATTTGTTAGGTTATCATTCTCAATATAGTTTGAAACCAGTTGAGACGAATTGTCTTTGTGTTAATATAAATTAAATCGCAGGTTTTACCTGTCTGTTAGTGCCAATTAAACTATACCCCTTACGTCGATGAGTAGTGTTTTCTCGACCATGAATTCGGTATCAGCGAAGCAATATTCTTGGTTTAAATTGAGGGGAGGGGAATGGTCCTAAAGCACTTTAATTGGAATCCTATTTTATTACTTATTTGTGGTACAAGACGTTTGAAAGCGCTCTGAACTGGCAATTATATCGTTAAATAAGCATTTAATCGTGCTGTTAGAAATACTGTTTAAATGCCAATTGTGGAGTTGTAACAAATACATCCTGGCATTCAAACTTGCCACGTCCATGCCAGCTGCATCAAGATCTGGACTGGAATTCCTTATTAAGACGCCCTCGTGTATAGAACATATAGCTTTCTTCTCTCCTTATAATATATTTGTCAAGTTATTTGAGCAAAGGAGCCAGAAAGATAATGAGATACACCTATATTCATGATGATGGCTTACCGATCACTGGCATCTCAACTCTGTCGGGGTCGGTTCGAATCTTGGACTCAACCATATGTGGGTATATGAGGAAGCATGCCAGTAGGTTCCTGTAGGTCGGTGGTTTTTACCTTGCTTTTCCCGGGTTCTTCCCCCATGAGTTATACTGGCCGCCATGTATAGCCTATCATGTGCTGAAAAATTGCGTTAAACCTACAACAACAGTAACAACAAAATATAAAATTGCATTATTATTATTATTATTATTATTATTATTATTATTATTATTATCTTACAGTTGATATTTTAGAGAGAAGGAACAAATGTGGCTCACCAAAGGCGGACCTATTTATCTATTCATTCATTACTTTATCCACTGATTCAAGACAGCCTCTTAACTGTACCGTCTCATCTTCGAACCGGCTTTCACTATCTTCAAACCGTACCGTGTTCAAGTCCTACCGTCTTAGTACATTTTCTTATGTTGCAAAATATGTTAAACATATTTCAACAATCAAGGGCCAATAAGTTGAATACAAAACAGAACTTGGACAATGTTTGAATAAAGCTTCATCGTTTTTAAAAAATGAGTTTTCATTATCTGCGTTCATTTCCACAATATCATTTACTCGTCTTCATCATCTTTATTCAATTTCTAAGTTGAACAGTGTCTCCCCTTTTGTAATCCTAGTTACAGTTAAACCGAACTTAGACATAACCCTAACGCATAAAAGGTTTCCTACGTTAAGTTTATGTCCTAGACATTAAGCCAATTTCGTATAAAGCAATTTGATATACCAATACTATTGATATATCAAATTGTGATCTGCCCATAGCGCAATAATACGCATACATAAACATTTTTGGAACTGTGTGCTATTTTGTCTATTCCTATAGATCAATGATGAATTTCCACTTATTAATCATTAGTGAGGTATGAAAATAACGATAAAAAGTAATAATAATTCCCGTTTTCTAAATGAATTTAACATGGTACACAATTTAATCGAGTGAGAGAGAGAGGAACAAATTTATGGTCGGTAGTAATGTTAATTAAAGCAGAATAATGACTTAGATCAACTTAAAATATATTAAAATATATTAATTACCTCTTGTTGGTTCGTCGTAGATTCTATTCCACGCAAATTTCCTTGCGCTTGTACGTCAATGCATTAATGAGCGTTCAGTATTCAAGAATCAATGAGTCCGTAGGCCTAGTGCTCTACTTTCTTCATTAAAACCATCTTTCGTGTATAAATCATAAGTGTAACTTATATTGATTTAATCAATGTGAATAAAAATAGAAACTCAAAAGTAAAAACAATCGATATGAAAAGGTGATTGTGAATAGGCACAAAAGGACAGAACTACATTTTGTAGCGGACACACTCGGCAGGGATGTGAGTCCATTCACCCAGTCAATACACAG
>JAECUM010073315.1:0-12959 GCA_016617855.1 Megalonaias nervosa | reverse complement strand
CTCTCTCTCTCTCTCTCTCTCTCTCTCTCTCTCTCTCTCTCTCTCTTTTCAGTTTGTGCTTAGTCAGAAACATATGGAGTTCCTTGAGTACTGTATTTAAATAAATTACTTCAGCTTAACCGATAATTTGTGAAATTAGACTACATGTCTGCTTGATTGTTCAGGACACAAAAGAAGAACAACATGTAAACAAAATGCTTCACGATTTCATTCCAATTGTATTCTTTGTGGTTCAGTTTTTCTTAACATGCTTTCAACAAGTGTAAAGTGAATTCCGTGTAATCTCTTATAGTCCAAATATTGTCCGTATCTCCCGCGAAGAATTTAGTTAAGGAGAACTTACCTTTTTCAATGGCGAAAAGTTACATTCGTAGCTCAGACAATACAATCGCTACATACGGGCTTTCATTGATTGTTAGCGGGGGACCGACTGAAGTCTATCAGGATAAATGTGAAATGGATCTAACCGACCCCATTGTTCTGAACGAACACTGTACAATGATCTCATTAGCTGTAAAGAAAATCGTCGCGTAGGGTGCCGTTCATCGCTCCCACAAAAAGAAAATAATTAAAGAAAGAATAGGGTCTTGCGAGTGAAGATTTGGGTTGTGCCAATCCACATAGTTCATCCAATATTTGACCAGAAATTAAACGATATTGATTTCCATATTGATTAAACCTCGACAAGTATCACCTATTTTTTCTAGTTCAGATAAGTTTTCGAATGTGTTATCAAATGTCGATTCAAATGTCTGAATATATTTTATTGTCATAGGAAGAAACAATTTCTTCAGATGATATTTTCAAAGGGTAAAAATTGAAGATACTATGAAATATATAACAATACGGTTTGTGTTCGTAATTCGTTTTTATTGAAAGAATTAAGAAAGATCGATAGATTGCATGACTTGGCGTTCTGATTCTGCGAGGACGGCAGGGCCATCCATATATGCAGTGAAGGTCGACGTACGCTTGAAATAGTAGGATAAAAAAATAAAAAAATGAACACATGACATATTCCAGACCAGACTTGTATTTGTAGGGCAAGCACTGACGTTGAATTACTTCTTTTTCTCCTTCTTCTTCTTCTTCTTATTATTATTATTATTATTATTATCGTCGTCGTCGTTGTTGTCTAAATTTGTCATGTAAATGATGTTCAGTCAGGGAGACGCAATACGCTCGTTTAAATAAGGTTTTTCTTTGCTTGGAAAACAAATAATGAATCTTAAATTCATGGTACACTCGCACAATTTGACAACATGCAACGGATATGTTTCTCTCTGCACTTTGTTGTTGTTTTCATAGACCCAGCATTTTAGTTAATTTTCACTGATTGCAGGTTCCGGGAAGAGAGCAAACGCAGTCGACATCCTATGGCTTGGATTCCGTTTGGCGGTGGTCCCAGGACGTGTGCTGGTCTTCGTCTGGCCCAACTGGAGGGGAAAATGACAATAGTCCGAGTGTTTAAGGAGTTCACCTTATCGCTTGGAAGTTCATCTCAAGGACATTTAGAAGTAGTTGAAGGTGCAACAATCTTCCCAAAGAATGGTGTTCATGTCAAAGCTTTCAGGCGATAAATAACTATTTTTTTCTTACATGAACCAATCGAAATTCCATCCATTTTATATAGACTTACCTCAGTATTCGGGACCTAGGTCTTCGCCGTGCCATGTTTCCAGGAGTAGTGACATTAACTGCAGATGTACAATGCATTGTTACACATCATGATATGTGTATCAATAAGCGTTCGGAGATGGTGAAATCCCATATGCTGATCCAAAGTTCTGACGGAGATGTTTGATTCATATATAGACAAAGAAATTAGTTTGCATCCTTGTATCGTAGTTTTCATAAAGATTTCTCTGTGTGGAAATGCACACGTTTTCTTGACGTCATATCACTCGCATCACGGAGGCTTTATGCGCCAGGAATAGTGTACAGTGTGACAGGTGAATGTAAAACGCGCTGTCAAGACTGCTATGTGGACATATGTGCAATTATACGTGGCTAGTGAGATGATAGATTTTATGTGGTGAATTTTTCGCTGGTGATACGTTGAGTTTGTTACGTCGCAAATTATTTTCGAGGACTGTAGTAATTTTTGTGTGAATACGACAGATTTCGAGTCAAAATCTAGCCCGAATGTCAATTTGTAATATCATAGTTTGTCGAAGACTTTTTCAAGCCTTATATGTTTTATTTAGTGATGGACGGGTAGGGAAATGTTGCAGGATACCAGGTCCTGGTACCTGGCAAGGTCGGTAATTACCGGATCTGGTTTATCCACTCCCCCATTTTTATCAACCATAATTTATTTTTTTTTGTAGTGGAGGGTGGGGGTGGGTGGGTAGAACCAGACTCGGCAAGATTAAATTTTTATCTTAAAATCCTGCCGGGCCGTGTATTTCCAAGTAGTACAAAAATCAGCCGAGCCGGGTACCCGTCCTTTCCTAGTCTTATTGTAACCACTGCTATTTTCTATTCCATAGACATGAACTTATAAACTTAAGGAATTAGTCCGTTTTAAAAAATCATGCTTCATTACATTGCTTTAGAGCCATGTTATCAGACATTAAGAAAATGATGTATATTGGTAGTGACACGAACAAAATCTCCTTTGGTAACTATCAATACAACTTTGAAAACTGTTGAATGGGTGGGAGTGCTTTTGTCAAGTATTTGTATTCCATATGAATCGACTCAGCAGTTTACCTTTGTCAAAAGGAAACATTTGAAACACATCACATCTTTGTGCGCATTCCATAAATTAAGTAAATTGGCACCCGAATAATAGTATTAATTGTACTGTTAAGACCTGGCAATGAATAAACAGTACTTCCACCCACTCTATTCCCGCCCAATTGTTTGTCAGGTTTCAACCAAAAACTTACTTTTCGACATCATAGGAAGGAGGAACTTTCTCATCCCTGGCAAAGTTTTAGCGGACAAGCATCGGAGTAGATTTTGGATAAAAAGATACTCATAATGATTTAAGTCAATGAAATTATTATCACGTTAAAACAGCAACAGGCTTAAGGGCAGTTCAGAATGTCTAATATTTACATTCGAGGTCTTTTCCTACCATGCGAAGGAAACGATCGAATAATGACATGATTGGAAGTCCTCATCTCTTTCAGTTGCAGTTCAAATAAATTCGATTCTCTGAGACATCCGGCTCGATACAAAGAATAGATCCTCATGAAGAACGATTGGCGTTGAAACAACAAATACAAAAAACCAAACATTTCAGCACGTTACAACCATCAATGAAACACCTGCACTTTTAATTTTAAATTAATTCTTTCCAAATTTGAGTAAATGAACTTGAGATATCGTAGCCGCACACTGTTCCATACGTTTGATATTAGCCCCGTCACCGAATCGTTCTGACCTCAAGATTACGACGTAATAACAACATTGGTTATGAGGGCAGTTCAAAATGGCTACGGTTTACATCCGAGATTTATTTCTTCTAACATGCAGTTGAAAAGACCGAGGACTATCTGAGTGACATGATAGCCATTCGGAACATCCCCATCTCTTTCCGACTTACTGAAAAAGACTCGGAGGTCATCAAAGTGATACCTCCCGAATTGGTAATTTGTTTGGCGTACGATCATGCAGCTAGATGTGTCAAGAACGTATTCTTCAAAAAGTACGAGTTGAAAATAATACTTGACGAAATTTCAGCAATCAATGAAATACCTGCGCTTTTAATTTTAATTTTATTTCTTTAGGTTTGTAAGCCTGAAACGATTCTTTCCTTTGATGTTAGTGATAACATGTCATCTAGTAACTGTGACGCCAATGAAGTTATTATAACGTAATAACAGCTACGATGCATTTTCCGGCGAACCAAAATGTTAAATTTGGATACATATAGAAGCGCTTACTAATATTCTAGGCTTGATTCTGATCGGAAACGGAATATGCCAATACGTTTAACCCATGTTTTCATTTGAGCACCATTCCTATGGTATAAATAAGAACTGTTTATTTTCATTTCCAAATAAATTTATCTACATGTTTTTATTGCATTCCTCTAATCTAATTGTATTCTAACGTTTTCACTACTTGTGCTTAAGCGTCATAGTAAGTTCGTTTCATTTTTGTTATTTACAAAAATCTCGATGTGAAATACTTATTTTTGTATATTATGGTCCTGTTTTGTACTTTTCTACAGAATTGTGATACCGTTTTGATTAATGTTGTATTTAAAGTTTAATTTTGTAAATCGTTTAAAGTACTTGTTTTGATTTTGGTGTTTACGACACAGCAACATATTGCCGATGCAGTTGGAGTAGAGTGCCTTGCCCAAGGACACACCATGGCATCCGGCTGGGGTTGATCCGATGATAGCCCTATCGAGTTCTCGCCTTTCCGGTCGCGAGTCTTGCATGCCAAGCATTGTGCCGCCCGGGCATTTTATCTTATATGTTATAATATCAGAATCAAATTTAAATTTGTGCTAACGAGGAAAGTTTATGGGCTCTTAGTATGCGCCATTGTTATAAAGCATACACGTATCCAAGGAAGCTGAGCTGATAAAGAGTATGCCCCGTAGTATAGGCATTCAGCTCTCATTTCCTTGGCAAAAAATGGTCAACATTGTACTGAAAGTCCTGTTAAAAACCAACTGTACTATATTCCTGTTAAACCACGTGATTTTAGGCATCACAATTTTGTGAAGAAATGCTTTATTCATTTATTTATTTATTTATTTATTTATTTAGCTGATTATTTAGTTAGTTGGCCAGTAAGGGATGTGAAAATATTTATCGTAACCTATGCGGTTGAATTCTGCAGTATCAATCGTATTTTATTCAATGCCGTGTTTGTTTTTATACGATGATTAGTACAAAATAGGTACCAATAGCCATCAAGTAATCCTGACAATACGTACATGTTATTACTTGACTAAATAATGAACGTATCTTTGAACCCGCAAAAATGTGTTCGCAAAACCCTCCATATCACGAACATTAAAATACAGTAAAACGTCGATTAAGAAAAGTGCTGCAGGTTCCAAAATTGTGTTAGGTTATTTAAGATTTTCTAGGTAAAAGGTTTGTTCCTGTACTCAATGAGTCATTCGAGTGATGCTGAGTATTCGAGTGACTCGTGCTTGTGTTATCAAAGTAGCTACTTCTGTAAGAAATCATGATGAATTCATTAATATTATTCCAACAAATACTTTAAAAATTGGAGATATCATTTTTTTCTTCACTCATTAGATAATTGGTGATATCATTAACATTTTCTCATATTTTCTTTACTCATTCGATAATTGGTGAGATCGTTAACATTTTCTTATTTCTTCCTCTCACTTTCGATAATTGGTCAATTTGAAGTCCAAGTACGGAGTAGTATACAACTTGATTTTTATTAATTATTTTTAGCGCAGTTATTAACGATTATTTAGTAACATCATATTTGGTGATTTTCTGAATATGTTCATGCGAATTCTACTGACTCATTGGGATTGTATCTTTATGTAAAAGCAGTTCTTGAACCATTTATCAATTTTTTTCTCCATCCTTGTTAATTTGTGTTTATTAGTCTTAAGTTTCAATTGTTCTTAGCTTATGTCATAACCCTTTCCTCGGGAAGAAGGCGATCATACTGGATTTAAAGTCAAGAAATGTACTAGATACCGATCATACTGGACTTAAAGTCATTAAATTTACTACTGATTATGCAAGGGATGTGTCGATTGCAGTATGTTTTATTAATCTAGAAAAAAAACAGAAACATACTTCAACAGAATCGTTCTGTCGGTGACTATATTAGTAATGTATATGTTGATTTTGTCACAGTATCGCATGATGAAAATGGTTAAGTTGCATAGGACCAACCTTCAGTTTATACTCCTCTTAAATAAATTTCTGACCAAGGACCCGGGTGGCAAATGGTATATCGCCTTTACAAATAACTGACGTATTTCATCTTTGGCCGCGTGAGTTCGAGAATCTGCACGACCAATGTGGATATGCGAGAAAGCTTGCCAGTAGTTTCCCGTATGTCGGCAGTTCTTCCCAGGTATATTTCGCTACATATTCTGGCCACCATGTATAGCAAATCATGTCCTAGAAAGTGGCGTTAAACCCCGACAAAACTAAATTGAACCAAATTTATGAGCACTGACGATAAAACTGTCGGATGGTAGCCTTGTTGATATTGGTCTATATATCGTAACCTGTGCTTGCATTTTGAAATAGAGCATGTCCAGCAGACATCACCTTCAGACTAGACTAATTCATTTCACACTAGACTAATTCATTTCACACTAGACTAATTTATTTCAGACTAATTTATTTCACACTATACTAATTTTTCTGCTGAATGTTGAAGTTTCGTACCTTCATTTTATCTAAGAGATCTTTATGGATGTCATTATTAAATGGTGACAGATTTTTTTCACATGGAGATCTTGTTGATTGTATGTATTGCTTCGATTTGAGTATCTACATTTCTTCCAGCCAAAGAATGGTGAGAAATGTACTGTATGAATGTATCTGTACAATATTTTTATGCTTGTTACTACTGCCATCGTTATTATATGGCCTTTGAAATAACGTTAAAATAAAACAGACATACATAAAAGATGGTATTTTTGTTCCATCAGAACCTATAAAAATTAACAGGGTTACATCCACGGAGTTAGAAATATACCCTTATTTCACGATTTTTTTGGTGGGTACCAATTTTCCTGGATTTCGTTGTTGCTGCAAACCACGAAAGTTTAGACGAAAACGAACAAACAGCTATACAACTTATTTCTCAATCCACGGGTCTAAGTACCGACGAAAGTGCAATTTATCACACAACCGCAAAAATTTATTCCCACGAAAAATGTAATTAACATTATTTCTTTACAGTGATATGAAAAATTGTCAATGGTCGGAATGTTTGAAGTATAGAATTCTTTTTCCAACTGGGTAATAATAATAATAATAATAATAATAATAATAATAATCGCCATTGTTGTTATTTTAATTATATATAATGACGCGTGGATGTGAATGAATTGGGTATCAAAGAACACTAATGTACATTAAAAACCAGAGTGTAATCACATAGCTCCTCAAGAAGGCTATGAGTATTCTTAGGTAACTTATGTGTTCATTAATTTTCATGAAAAGAATACATTTTGACTAAAGTGATCTTAACAATTAACTGTCCGCTCATTTACTAAAGTTCTTTTGTGCCCTTTTCATTTCTACATATTTAGAACTTTTCAATCGGCACTCTTTTGCTAGCGTTGTGCGGACATGAACATACATACCAAACCTACCTACCAAACTACCTACCAACCTGTGGGGATTGTTATGGTTCAGGTGGGGTGCTCCCAATGTTTTATTTAAACTATTATTGAAGTCCCACCCAGGCTCTATTTTGTTGGAAGTTTAATTTAGTGAAAGATAGATGAAAAGCTCCGAGCCCCCAGTCAGCAATGCCGACGGTTAGATGGTTAAATATACAAAAAGGTTGAGATTCGATGAATAACAATTTAATAACAATTCAGTAATCAAATGACTCAAATTTCCAATTACACTCCTTCTGCTCGACTCTTTACTAAGCCTATTGCATCACTTGATTAGCAGTGTGAGATTGATTTCCACCTGTCCTTGTATTTCTACTCATCTGTTGTATCCTTTCTCAGTCTTATTTCTCCCACTTCCTTCTCCCCTTTCTCCTCGACTTTTCTCCAGATTCCTTCTCCTCCTCCTCGACTTTCTCTAGACTCCTTCTCCTCATGCACTTTCTCTAGATTCCTTCTCCTCCTCCTCCTCCACTTTTCCTACCACGACTACTCTTCTGTCGACTTCGACTGTCTCAGCTACAGCCTCAGTTCCGTCTCGAACTCTTGAAGACTCGGGACCCAATGGAACCCGAAGTTCTGTGTCCCCTGAAAAGCTTCCTGTGAAAACACAAGGACAGTACAAACTTTTTGTGAGCCCTCCCATCTCACACTACACACAGCCTATCATCAGATAACGGCTATTAAATTGCTTCGGCCACGCATCCGTTCACATCGAGATACCCATACGTTCTTGTATGGTAAACAAACGTCATAATACAGCACGATATCAATTACTTCTTACACATACATCAAAAATTCCGTCACATCAGTACATATTCTTAATCCCGTTATACTAAACAATATCACAATAATCAGACTCATTTCTTTACCTTACAACTCATACAAAGTACGCAAATATTTAAATATCCACGCTCTGATATATTCATACGTCCATAGTGATTAATATTACATACTTCAACCATTCCAAATTCACAATTCAAGAATGTGTAAATTCTAACATAACTCATTAATAAATGTACTGGTCTACTACGAAGTAACCTATAAGCGAATTACAAAGTTAATTCTGACCAAGAGCTAACAATCTACATAAATCCGCCTCGCATCTAATAGTTCTCTACGTAGGCTCAAGCCCATTTCTCAAATACGCATGTAAATGAAACACTACAAAGGTAATTATACATACTAAACGATTCTAGCAATTAAGTATACATACTACAAATAATTACAATTATGATGCCGTAATATTCCGCAAACATCGAGCAAATAGCTTATTGACCTTTTCGAAGCTTTGTCTTTCCTTAAAATCTACCTCTAAGATTTGCCGCCAAATTACGAGTGGCTTCTTCTCGGAGTAAACCCTACCGATCCGCAATCCCTCTAGACGAATACTAAACTTTCTCTTATGAGTCTGAAGTATCATTCGAGTCGGAATTGTAATCACACCCTCTGTCTCAATTCCGATTGGATATAGCTGTGAACCGATCCAATCAAACTTAGCAGACAATGTCACTCTCGCTGTCTGTCAACGTGGGCACGGATAAGAATACGCCCCGTTCACCACGTAGACTTCCTTTTGATCTTTGGACTAATCTTTAACACATAGGTGTGATAACTGCAAGCCTTTGTTAAGATGGTACGATCTATCGCCTTTGCCGATTCAAGATTCCGGTCTCTGGCCGGTCATGTAACATTGCGTAAGAGTTTAACACTAGCCCGCAGCAATCTTTAGACATCAAACACATGGCCGCGGTAATATTCCTAAGACAGTTAGATTATAGCTTATACATGACTTTATAGCTGGGACTTAGCAAACGTGACACAACCCTACCTACCTATCAACCTAACTACTGTGACAGGGCATAAAAGCATCAAACAGTAAACAGAGGGTTTTTCCTTTAGTACATTAATACGGGATATATTTCATTCTGTGGTACAAAAAAAAGTTATATTTTATCTAGTGACCAAGCCACGAGTTAATATGTTTGATTTGAGGTACCACTAGGTGAAACATATCGGGTATTGGCTGCAGGATCGAAACCTAGAAGACCAAACAAACTCTTCAGAAAAACGCCACACCAACCACCCACCATCTTTCGTAAAGTCACCTCACTTTCATATAAATATCAGTGCCTTAAAAGAGCCGTAGGATTGGTTTCAACTAATACGTGGCAGTAAATTCCACTTTTTGTCATTTAACAATGCAGCATAGAGGGGTTATCATTCTTGTCTATGAATTAAAGGAAAATAACTTCAAAGAGACGCGAATGGCGTCGAGTCAATTTCTTCAGAAAAAAAATTATTAATTTCCATGTCTGAAAAGTAATGCAGTTTATAGTTATTTGCTCTAATTGACAATGTGCTGGTTTTGGTTGCTACAGATATAACTTACGAAGGCACACATAACAAGATGGAAAATCGTATATTTTCACATGTAAAGATATATGGTAATATTTTTCCCATGTGAAACAAATATGAAGTTTAATCTGCCAATAATATTCTTTATCTCACACTTAAGTACGTAATAAGAAGAACATTATTTTTGTTGATATAAATGTACACATACTTAATATAAATGGTTAATAAAAATCAGAAATTGCTTTGGCATTATTTCCTTAAATTATTGCTCTTGCAATCTGCTTCAGATGCTGATATCACTGTCTTCCCCGAGCAGCCTGATTTTACTGGTTGTACGTTGCAAGTTTTTAGTAATCTTGGAGTTACATGCATCAGTAACTACAGTGATTAGCCAATACAGCTGAAGCGTCACGTGACAAACATGTGGTCCACTAGCCTAATACCTATATCCATTCATATATGCAGTACACAGCCTGATCACAGTAACCTATTAAAGCATTACAATTAATAAGGAAAGTTTTCTATTGATTACACATAATATACCCACTTCCAACTACACTGGTCAGACAGGTCATTCGGTATATGTTAGGGTGTAAATAACACATACACATGTAAGTAGTTACGAGCTAAATACAAATATATACTTAACATGTGTCAGTAGAGCATAAAATGTAGACCACAATGCCTTCTTTAGTTTCAGAGCTTTAGTACCAATAGAGATTCATTCAATTATCAAGTTTCTTGACTCAAACATAAACAACACATAATAAATTAACTTTCAACACACAATTTCAACAGAGTGACTCAAACATGAAATACATTTGAGAGAGACCTTTGTTTATGTAATAAAAGTGCAGTAATTAAATGCATCCCGTCATCAAGTTTCACTATGTAGAATGATAATGTGCATGTAGCATGCCAGAAACGCATGTGGCTAAAGCATAACCCGTGATAGTACAATACGAAATAAAGATCACGATGCTGTTGTTGTAGGGCTTAACGCCATTTTTCAGCACACGATAGGCTATACATTGCGGCCAGTATTATTGGTGGAGGAAGAACCCGGGAAAACCCCGGAAAGAACCACCGACCCACGAGAAGCTACTGGCAAGCCTTCTCACATATCTACATTGGCCGAATCCAAGACTCGAACCCACGCAGACAGAGGTGAGACGGCAGTGATCCGTAACGGACAGCGCTTTAGACCACTCATGGATTTCACAGTTCTAGCATGAACAGTACCTTAGAAATGATCGTCAGATACAAAATTAAACCCAGTGAAGAATAAAGTATCAGCAATAATGACCTACTATAGAATTAATGGAGAAGTACTCATCAAGACGCATCCCTTCACCAAGTTCAAGAGAGAATAATATGTACATAGCATATATGCAATCTATTTTGTCATTAGCTAAAAGTAAAAACTTAACCTAAGTCAATAAAATGTGAACTGTAAGGCACAGAAAACGTGGTAATAATAACGATGTCTTCACTCATTTAGTTTATTGTTCAAGCATGAGCAGCTAAAACAAAACTGAACCCAAACCAGCAATACACTAACTGTGGGCTGCAGTAACCTACTTTACTTATGAGGGTTCAGTACTCGTCAAGATGGACCCCTTTCACAAATTGAATGACTATAGGTATAACAGAATAGCCTGCACCAAACACGAATTCAACAAGAAACAAAACTGAATCAGGAATGTAGAACTAATGCACATATATGTAAATAATTGACTTCCTAGCTCCCTCCCCACTGGGGTAGGTACCGTAAAACCTACTCCTACCTATTACCTTGGAGCTAGGAAGAAAGATTGGTGAGACTGTACCTGTGTATTTTGTTTTATACGTACCGACACCAACACCGGGGTCAGAACAATAGCTCACCTCGACTTCGTCCAGTCGAGCTAAGAAGAAAAGACCTATTTTATACCTGTCCATAACTTTAGTATAATTGTCATATATCTGTTTCGAGTTGGTGAAAACATCTAATTTACCTTGTCCTTTGCCACTTATTTTAACTCCGGTGATTTTTAAAAAAATATTTATTGTAAATACAAAATTAGTTAACGGTTTTTGTTATGCCTAATTGTAACATATTCAACAAATAATGTAATCCTTGCCTTTCATTTGATATTTCATGTTACATCATTTGAGGTTACAAGTTTCGAAACCATAACATATTGTGTTACACAGGTCACGTTTTGTTTAACTGTACATTGCCTCTAATAAATCCACATCCTGACGTTACGTGTGGCATAATTGCATGACATTATCTTCATCCTGATTATTACTCCCACGGAAACTGTATGCCTCAACATTTTCCAACAGAGCCGCGATGTACATTGGTGGTTGTTGAACCCCGCACGAGTTCATTTTCGCCATAAATTCGTACCGTAACATGTCTGAATAAGTTATGAATGAAAAACATATATCGAGGTAGTTCCAATACGTGAGGAATACACTTCTATTTTAGATATCATTGCCTTTGTGTGTATATATTTTGGAAAAACTAATCTGTTCACATTCTCGCCTGAATTTCTCAAGCATTCTTAATGTTTATGACAACATTTCATAATATACTCTACATAAATTAATTTGCTGAATTGGTCTTTTTCTCCTTTGTTTCACTGGAAGAATCCTACCTATATTTCTTGTTAGTAGAAAGAGCTTAGTTGGACTGTATTTTCCAGTATACCTTATATTAATTGGAAGTACTTGTTGTACATTTTGTTTTGTTTTCGTGCACTTTCTCAATGATAGTCTCGAAAACGAGACATTCGCGTGATTCAGCGAGATTTGGCTGCATGGGTGTCTGGTAAACATCAATGCTGATAATAGTAATAAATAATACACTAACTTCACAACTCTCGTGTACTTGCATATTTGTCAACAGACTACTTTAATTAGTAGATTAATTATACCCAGCTCAGTTCAGAAAAGGTATGCTGTGGTTGCATCAGAATACTTGAGATGAACAAGTTAGGGTCAATGAATTGTACTTCAATGAAAGGCCAGAACGTTAAGTCATTCCAGTCGAGCATAAATACAACGGCGGATTTTCCACAAGCCAGAATAGGCATCGATGCCTTATATGGCAAAATTCGGGGAACGGCAGATTTTTTAATTATTTAAATATGGTCTTTGAAAACAAAAATATTTATTTTGTAATAAACAAAATAGTTCTAGGTAAATTTTTGATTATTTAAAGGCGCTAAGATTTTTAAAGGCTCTGTTATGAATCCGTTTTTTATTCTGTACATAAAAACCTGTATAG
>JAECUM010073298.1:0-10575 GCA_016617855.1 Megalonaias nervosa | reverse complement strand
GTACAGCATTGTTCACACAGTGTAATACGGCCATCTGACTGTCGCTTTTGAGGTTTACTCAGTGATCTCCGTCCGTACTTATTTATAGCGTCACATGCCTGCAATTTTGAATGCCCAGTATATAATTCCATATTTCTTTATGGATGAATAATAATTGCTTTTCTAAATATACACACTAAGTAACAAAAAGAAGAAAAGAATGAAAACTAACAAATTTTGCAAAATTCACGAAATAATTTATTTCCCTATAGCACAAAGTGAATATTTAAAAAAATAAACTTACGGTATTGTTAATTAAATCCCAAATAATCATAAAGGTTCTATCACAAGACCAAATGTATTAAATTCCAATGGTGATCGGAATGAATTCCAAGTGTAAATGTGATGATCTACCAATAGCCTTGAATGTGGAGATGTGTTTACAGTATTGATGTATCACAATTATATAATCTAAAATGACCTTCAATGAATTCACAGCAATCCCAAAAACAATGGTATAGTCCAAGAAGTATTTTTGAGCACTTGTAACTCCATTGAATAATTGAAGTAAATAATTCCTCCCAAATCAAAAATTAACACGACATTAAGACTCATTCCACTTCTAATGTTAAGGTAGGAATGAGTAATTCTAATATAATCAGCTTTAATATAAACACATGACATAATTTTGAGAACTAGGATGAGGGTCTTAATTTTATGTCCAGAAATTTCCATGTTAAAAGCATTCTTATATGGATCCGTACGAATCTGTCATCCCAATAGAAATTTCTATAACTTCTAAGGTCAGAATCAAGGCTGTATCCAGAATTCAAACTTGGTAAACATGTTTATCTTACGTAACATTAGACATGTATGTCCAACTATTACCTTTAATTATGGATAATGGTCAATCACGCAATACAAGCTATATATATATATATATATATATATATATAGAGAGAGAGAGAGAGAGAGAGAGAGAGAGAGAGAGAGCTTATGTAGATGTCATTTATGAAGGAGTAGAGATCATGTATTTGCACACGAACAAGATAACTCGAAAAAAGACTTTATTATCCATCATATCGGTCAAAAATATTAAACAATATTTCAAACAGGCACATTTTTTACTTTAACAGAGACTATTTTATTCCGTAACGGAAATTAAAACAGTTTTATATTGATTTGTAAGTTAGATTTATTAATCACGAGTTAAAACGGTTTATGTTTGGGTCATTTTATTAACTTATCAAAACCTTGTTTGATGCAACGTTATAACAGAAGAATACTAAAAATACACTGTCATTTTAAATAGTTAATAGCTGGACAGTTTCAACAAGAAAAACATACGAATATGAGAGTTGACCTATCTTGTTTGATATTTTGTTACATATGGTTTTCATGGCAAACAGCGCGTAAACCCCAAAAAATCAAGGGCGAAATATCACAACTGTGTTTTGCTTCTCTATGAGAAAAAACAAAATGGTGCAACCAAAACCATGTATAAAATACTAACGTAAACAATTTAGATTGGGAGTGATGAGTTTTAGGTAGGGAACTGTTGAAAGCCTACATACCTTCCACATCACCAAACCTGGAAATATTTTACACGGCTTTTGTTTTCAAACTGCTTCATATGTACTGCGAATACTTATGGATTAAAAAGCATTCTTCACGGCAATTGCTAATAGATCGTGAAGCGTTCTTCATTTTCTATAGCAAGTTTCTTTGTGCGTTATCTAGGAACGCAGTCGAGTCTAAACATTACACATGATGATGGGGCCCCGAGTGACCGAGTGGTCTAAAGCGCTCACCGTTACGGATCACTGCCATCTCACATCTATCTGCGTATGTTCGAGTCCATGGTTCGGCCAAAAGTGGGTGCGTGAGAAAGCTTGCCAATAGCTTCTCGTGGGTCGGTGGTTCTTTCCGGGGTTTTCCCGGCTTCTTTCTCCACCATTTATACCGTCCGCCATGTAGAGCTTATCTTGTGCTGAAAAAGGCGTTAAACCATACTTCAACAACAACAACAACAACAACACATGATGATACCTAATATATATCAGTAAGTGCGGGTTGGGGGAATCCGTGAAACCTGACATGATACTCGAGGACATTATGAGAAATTCCACTCACCGGCTATCTTGGAATGGGCCACCATGGGGTCCAAAGGTAATATATGGATGGGCGAAGAACCTCTGGGGTACTACGAGGATGAAACATTAGCGTAGCAAGTTGGGGTCCTATGGGAATTTAACATTAATCTAACACAAATCTCTTATGACCAATACAGAAATATATTGACCAAGACTTATCCGGACCAACTGACATCTACACTTAAACACTACAAATGGATGAGTACGGATAACATATAAAAAGAAGTAGAGATAACGATGAATAGCAACACGAAACGTTTAGACTGACAATGGCTCACCTTCACTATCCATCACCTACATTTACAAACCCAATTAGTAGCCATGATCACCAGAACACATAATGACCATCTAACACACACTATCACCATCTAAGACTCTCCCGTTACAAGCCACGCTTAGAAAAGAGAGGTGATAGGTAATGATGGAATAGCATAGAGACCATCACACCACTTTATTCTCACACATGCATCATCAAAAGAAAAGGAGGGGACCGAGGGAAGTGTTACTAGCCCTCATGCAAACACACAATTCATTTATACAACCACGCATACCAAAAGGCACGTTGGTAAATTGTGCTTTTTGGATATATATATATAAAGAGTATATATATATATATATATATATAGTATATATATATATATATATATGTATATATATATATATATATATATATATATATATATATCAGTAGCCTGTAGCAATTTCTCCTTACTAGAAGGTCAGATGCAAGTACTGTTTAAACACCCTTGCCTTTCCACATAAACACTTTGTCAAACACTGGATGTTTTACATCCATCGTTTAGAACATAGCACAGCATGTGACGTGTCATTGGATGATACACAAGGAAGTGTTCCTTTGCTTCATATTGTAAAATACAGGAACATTCTAATAAGGTTCATATGGTTGATCGCAAACCAAAGATATTGTAGTAGGGTGCGCCTTTAGTTGATCATATACTCGAAATGACAGCATGCATACCTTTACTATTTCAACAATTACTCCAGCAAGGTCATCCTCTGTTCTAGAGAATATAGTGAATTTGGATTTAACTTTCTGCAATTTGGTGTCATCGCAGGAAGTGGAGACGGCATCCTCTGCATCACTACAATTGCCATAGCACGATGAATTTCAAAGCTGAATTTCACAGATTTATGCAAAGTGACAAGAAGGATGAAGTGACTACAGATAAGTAGAAATATGATAACTTTAACCATGAACGGTAAACAGAGTGAAGTTAGTGAAATCAGAACTATAGATCCTTGGTTATATTGCAACAGATTCTGGCTGACCTGAAAAACTTTTTCACTTACATTTACAATATTCTCAAGAAATATGAAAAACAAGAAATTCAAACATATTACAACAATGCGGGTTTTCTTTTGAGTACGCGGATTTGAAGCTTGAAAAAATGAGGTATCACTCATTTTGCAAAGGTACTTTATGTGCAAGGTGACAGATCACGGCAGTAATAAACAGAAGAATTCACTGTGATGCGAGCCACCAAGACAATGCTTTTGAAGTAGCGGTGGGATGGTGTTTCATGTTTTGACAATTGTTTTTGGTAAATATTTAACAATGTGTTGGTGTATAGTATGTCCCTCTGTTTTAGTTTCCAGATTAAACACAAATTTAGTGTTATGGCTGCATTATTTGTTTCCAAAGTGATTGACGAAATGTCACATCTTCAAACATGGGGGTAGAGTATCTTCGTCATCCCTTTAACATGTTCATTGCTGCTCCTGGCGGTTCAGTTAAAAAGCGAAATTGTGAATCGTTTGATTTAAACATAAGCAACTTTGTTTGATCATCGTCCACAACGCATTGTTTGATGTTACAAGGGGTGGCAATCAGCTTGTTTGTATATATATATATATATATATATATATATATATATATAGTATATATATGTATATATATATATATATATATATATATATATATATATCATTATGTATGTCTGCACAAGTAGTTCCAAAAACAAAACTTTAAACCCTACGCTTCTGTCTTTGGGTGTGTGATATAATTGGTGTGATGATTCTTTTGTATGTATATGTGAGTGAGAACACGAACATCCTACCCCATCACCCCCTTTTGTTTGCATCGTATCAGTGTTGCAGGGTCATATATTTGGCTGATAATTAGTAACCTTCCGGTCACTTTTTCACTTATTCTGATATTGTGCGCATAAGGGAAGAATGGTGTGATGGTCTATGTTGGTTTATCATTTTGTCATTCTATACTACCTATCATTCCTAACCCCACCTCCCTTTTTCTCTGTTTGGTTTGTAAAGGGTGAATGTTGGATGGTGATAGTAACCATCTCTCCTTTCTTAGGTTTGTCAAGGGTTTGCGATGGAAGTGACGGTGGGTCAATTTTTATTCAGACATTAGGTGTTACTCTTAATCCCTCTATCTCCTACATTACATCCCTTCCCTTACAATCTCTTTGTAGTTTGAAGTTGTGTAAGTGAGTCAGACTAAACGTTCTAATCAGTAAAGACGTCTATTGGATTCAATGTTAATACCCAAAGGACTTCAAAGTGTTACAATAATGTTAAATTCTTGACCCTTGGTATCTCCCACTCCCTCCATCTTAAACCTATGACTGTTTGATACACTAAATTCCCATTGTTTCCAGAGTGGCCCAATCCCAATAGCTGGAGAGGGGACTTTCTCTCACTGAAATTTTATTGGTCACATACTGTACCCCAATACTACTGGGATCACTACATCTTGCAAGTATAGTCACAGAGAAAGTTTACCTACCATCTTTGGTTTGCAGCCAAGATCTACAAATATGTGACCTTCAGGGGTTATATACATCTCCGTGAAACATTCCTGTAAAGAGACGATTTTGAAGAAGAATTAACACAAAGGGCACTGTCTCTATTCCCCTGTTGCTGTCAGCGCATCAAGCAACCATCAACGTGCATTCACTTTACAACGAATAGCCAGAACTAAGTACCAGGACTACTGCAGTTATAGTAACAATTTCTTCGTTATACTGCTTTTGATAATGTAATTTAGTTATGAAGGGTTGAAGAAATTTCGGTCACAATTAAAGAACATCCTTGCCTTGTAACTACTGTATTTTTTTAATGACACACATATACGCGCGCAAATACAGGAAGTGTGTAGGATAATATATTAAGCTATAAATCAAAAGGTTACAAACTGCGAGTGTATTTGTATCGAAGAGCAAAGCATTATGGAGTGTTCACCCACATAACAGCCTGACAGAATTTGCTTACAGAGAATTTCCAGAAGGCATACGTAACTTGTACTAAACGAATAAAACAAAAGATGCCCACAAAAAGTATGTGCATAGTTCTTCCGACAAATTATCTCTCAGCTGAGATAAAGTTCATAAAACAGTGAGTTTAGTCCCCCAATTTGTTACGAGTAATGTCTAGGAAGAGATTGAAACTATGCGAGTGGTTGTGCAATAAATATTGAAAGTGAGGAAAAGGTAAATGTTATCACATGATGAGAAAAATAAACATACATTTTAGGATATTTGAAGGATACTGTCGAAAGCTTTCTATATTGCTGTTATTCATTATCACATGATGGAATAACATTGTTTTACCTCATGAAGTTAAGTTTCGCGATAGAACAGTCAGAATGTATGCAAGGAAACCAAACAAATTATAAAACTGGGCGATGTTTAGTAAGCAAAGTGACAAACAGCGATACAATATTATTAGATTTACATTTAGACCCCTGGATATTATGTTACGTATTATGCGACATGAATTTCTAAAATAAAAATATACCGAAGGATTTCATAGAATGTCATATCAATGACGTCATGTGATGATATATAATAAAATATATGCCATTTACTTACTTCATCTGTATTACATGTTGTGACGGTTTGACAGTCATGTGCCTCAGCCACCCGCTGGCAGTTTAAACAGTCCATTCCAACTAGGACGAGGAAATGAGAAATATTGAATTGCCGATTAACAGTAAAAAAATATTCAGACAGTCCAGTTAAAATCACGTTATCAGAGATATTCTCATGTTGCAAACTGGAATTAAATCTTGAAAATAATTTTGGAAGACTTTTCTCTTTTCTCAAGTCGCAATCTCTTAACATTTGCACGAAAGTCTGGCGAGACTTGTTGATGCTAGATGACAAAACAATGACGAAGCACCAACGCATTTATATATGAAACCAGAGACATAAACAACGTTTTTGCAATCAGACCACTTGACTACAAGCATGGCACTTCGCATTTTGCATAGAAATGTGACGGAGATTAAAGAGAGAAATCTTTAACATTCATCAGAAAGTAACACATTTGTTGTTTATTAAACAAAACTACTATAAAAAGCAAACAATAACTTAGTTGATAAATATGTATCGACTAATTACAATTATAGCTGTACGGCTGAAGTACAGTACACAATTCAACGCTATATTTTTAAAACAAGGGAATAAATTTTGTACAAATGTAACACTCGCACGAAGGCAATTTCCTATAAACACTAGAAAAGGTTTGGCTTCGGTCCTATATATTAAAGCAAAGTTGATGAGTCAATACAACATTGCAAACAACTCCCCACCCTCCAAAAAGCAAACAGGAAGTGCAGAAGTTTAGCATCACGTATAGATTTATATGATTATATATAACCTGTTAGATCTAAATGTTACGATTGTGTGAAAGAACTATTTTAAAATCTAATATATATTTTCTACCAATATCATCAGTTGCTCTTTATTTGCTTAAGAATGTAGTTCGCACTTATTTTAGTCCATAGATATTGAAGGTAACTGAAACTTTGACGATGATCAAAGAACCTCTCTCATCATGTACACAACCACTTTCAGTATGTGCACAGACTCTTTCAGTACGTACACAAATTCTTTCAGCATGTACAAAACCTCTTTCATTATGTATAGAACTTCTTTCAATAGATACACAAATTCTTTCAACACGTACACAGCCTCTTGTGTCGCGTACACATCTTTCAACTCATTTATGCAAAAGCAAGTATGCAGTTTTCTTTTAATCCGTTTTCGAGTTATTAACTTTTGATCATATTCGATGTGTCTGCAGTACTGTTCAGATAAAATATAGATGAACATGTACACAGTCATATCCAACATTGATCATCCAGAAATTGTTATATCAAGTAAACTCTCTACGGTTTTGCCACCCATCCCAATCTCAAGGCCAGCTGATGACACGATCAAAGCAATGAACTAACACTATTGACCAAAGGGCTTTATATCAATTTAAACTAATTCTTTTTAAAGATACCACTTTCAACTCGTTTCTCGTTATACAATAGTAGAGCATAGATATTAAAATACATGCCATAGATGGGACCACATAAGATAAAGAAATTTTATTTGATACTTGTATGATACTTTTTCCGTTCAGTTTTATATAACCATTAATTTACCTACCCATCTACAAAATGCATTAAGCAGACTCCGTTGTCCACTCATAACTTAGCTTCAGAGGAAGGACGACATAATGGCATTCCCCCAAATCAAAGTATAGGCATTTTTTTTTAGAACGCCCTTTTATGCAGATAATAGAAATAGATTCATACCAGAAATATTTGGCAAAAGAAGAAATTTTCTATTCACTGATGAGGTGAAAGAATGATGTCACAATATTTCAACTTGCTCAATACATCTTTTCCGCATTCCACAGAAGAGATCAAATGTACATGCAACTATATGTAGAGGATCTCAAATGGGTAACGATTTAATATTTAAAATCCAAGAATAAACGTCCATCCAAATAAACAGAACATTTTACAAGCGACAAAACATTTGTCAACACAAAATGTCAAAATGCGTGTGATATCACATTGTTTGATACGGTGCACAGTACCGGTTTGAGTTGGCATACACAGCACAGTGACAGAGTTTACGTTGAAATTCCACATCACAACTAAACATTACATTGTTGCGATATTTTTGTGAAAAGAAGATTACGGGATGCAGACATACACATATTTACTGTAATGTGTTTGTAACCGGATATTTGCAGTATTTGATTTGGAACATTAGACTGTACAGAAGACGTAAACAAATCTCTCTTTGAGTCGGACTTGCATCACATATTTACCGCGTAAATATGCTGTGGTTGGATAAAATTCTGTCAGTTGGGGAGACCGGTTTATGTCTACATTCTTCTGTGAACAAAAGTTCAGCAAGTTCACATTTAAACCAAGCTTGTATATAGGGTGGATTCCATGCTACAGATACACCGCCCATCCATCCCCACCCCCACCCTCGTTATTATCTAAGCAATACCGGTAGTTTTACATGTTGTTATTGTTCTTGTCTTGTGGGTTAAACCAATTTTCATTTTATGATATGTTATGCATGACATAACAAACCCCTGTGGGGGTAAATTGGCCATACTGAAACAGACGAGACCATTTTCCCCAATTCCCTTTCACGAGTCGAATCAAAACATGACGGCTAAAAATGTTCAATGAAAACAAAACATTCCAGAAGGCCGGGTTAAAAATGTTTTCCCACGATCGCAGCCAATCAGTAAAGAGAATACTGCACAATAACTTCATGGGCTTATTAGGACCAATCAGAATCACATAAAGTGATATGTTCACATGTGTAATATCAAAACATGAAACTGCACACATTGTAGGCAAAGTGTACCGACTACGTGATAATATGCAATATGTAACGATACATAAACACGTATATAATCACCTTCAAATATTATTAGATATTATGGATATTATCAATTCCATTTAATTCATTATATAACGGTACATCAACACATAAATAATTAAAAAAAAAGAAATCTAATCACCTTCATTTAATACATCATATCAGCATAAATACATACATGTATACATATGTACGTGTGCATACATCTATATAAATCCAGTTAATATAATATATATCGACAGAGAGATATATCGATAAATAAATCTATATTCTTCTTTGGAATTATTCTTCGAACATAAACATTGCCTAAACAGTTAATTATATTACTTATATAATTGACTTAAAGTGAAATAAGGGGACCTAATTAACTTTGAAGGTCATGGAAGAAGGCAGATAAACGAAAAGTAAATAAATGTGTTGATTTACCACTCATATACATGTAAAAGCAATTAATACATGCTTCAGAATTTGTTGGAATAAACGTTAACTCCTATACATTCACCAGACCAGTTCAGCTAATTGGTAAATGTTGCTCGGATGCCTGTATCTTAACGCCATCATCCCGACTCCCCGGGTGGCCGCTAGCCAGCCCTAACAAGTAAGAGATGATATATAGTCATTGACTTTTTTTGGCGGTCGGTCCAGTTAGAATATTTCATATTTACATAAAACAGCACAACTGTTAGATATACTGCTTCCACACTCATATATATATATATATATATATATATATATATATATATATATATATATACATTGCCCGTCACCATCTTTGGATTTGCCCCAAATGGAGTTTACGGATCAGGTACACATATAGCACTCAGCGCCTCAGTACTTCTCAACTTTCAGCGGCTTTATATTCACATCGAACAAATAAATTCATCTGAGAATATTGTTGATGGAAATTAAACAGCGTTATTAATGTGGGTGATGAGTCCAATGAGGTGTCACGTACTGACTCTTATGGAATACAACGTTGTATATAGACTGCGTGATAGCCGCATCCAGGAGCTCCCTATATACATATTAGACGGTTAATTTGTTGGAGTACACTGTCATCCTTGACATTACAGAAAAGTGTGAGAAAGGTAATAAAACTACACGAGTCTACTTGGTCCTGGCTTCTTTAGTAACAGAGCTGCAAACGCCTTCAGACCAAGCTGCTGAAAACGACGGCCACTTGGCAGGAAGTGTTAGCATTAACAGTTCAAGCGCAGGCATTGGTGCTTCCTAAAAATATTGTACTTAACGGTCGATAAGATCATGTCGGTTAGTGGAATTACCTGAATCAATGCATCTGGTTACTCTCGCTGTGATTCAACGCAATATTTCGTTTAATATGTTGCTAGTTTTATGCTCAGCAACAAAACCGACACTATGGGAATCGTGCTGACTGAATAATGACAACAGTAATCAGACAGAAAACTTTGCAACTAGCTTTGCGTATATCTTTGCTGCTAGAGACGCAATCTGAACATCAACGGAAATGCATAACGATTTGCAACCACTCTAAATCATATTTGCATTCGCAATTAGAACTCGTACCATATTTATATTAAAAGGCCAAACAAAACAAAGTCATAGGGGAGCAGCCAGATATAGGCAAGGAACACGACAAGTTTGTACTCCCTGACGATCCTGAAATCTTTGAAGACATAGTATTGGTGCAGCTCGCATAGACAGTGCATGACATCGAAATGGAACACAAACTGCTGGCGCAGGAATATCTGCAGCTCCATTGGGTTGGCTCGGACCATGGGCGCCAGCAGCATAGGTCA
>JAECUM010073296.1:0-10936 GCA_016617855.1 Megalonaias nervosa | reverse complement strand
ATATAAGTAAAATTCAATTGCAAAGAAGAGACTCCAATCTTCTGTCACACAATGCATCAGCAGATCATGGTCTAAATTAGGCAAAGTATTTTTTTTTTGCTGACCTTTTCCAATCCATGTTAGATACTTGAACAGTTATATTGGTATGTGATCGTTTCAGAGGACACCACCTACTGAAAAGTTGAAATGTGCAGAGGCCATGCAGCAACAGCATAGGATATGTGCTTAGTACTGGGTTTAGCAAAGTTAAGCAACCTCCTATTGAATTCTAGTTGTATGAAATCAGTATGAAAATGGTTCTGTTTTCTCAGAAATAACAATTAAAACATACTGGTCATACACAGCACTTGTTTATTATGATGCCTGGCATGGTAGTCACAAAGTTATAGTGAAATTTCCTATTGATAAAAGTTCATTATGCGTATAATTTTGCTACTACTGTATATACAAATACTTGCTTCTATGTCCAGTCCAACTGCAAACTGCACAGACCCAGATCTATCACTACATAGAGTTGGCAGATCTGAGTCTATGCAATTTGTTAGAAGTAATCAGTAGAACAAAAAGCACAGACCCTGACCTACTGATGCATTATGCAATGTCAGATCAGGGTCTATGTTGTTTGCAATTGGACTTGACTTATAAGGAAGTATATGGTACATAACAAAACAGAACTCATGTTCATACCCATTTTATAAAATGAACCCTGTCATAATGAAGAACCTAATAATGGGGGAGTACTTAACTGATTTTTACACCACATTTCACTCCTTTTCCAACTTTCCAGTGTACAAATTATAACTCTTTCATTTTCTCATTTTAAAATTTATGTAACTTAATTTAATTTGCAATCACACATTTTTGCTCTCTAAGATTATATCATGTAATTTGTGAAATTTACTAAAATTACACAAATTTTCCATGTATATATGTGGTAAATGTATGATACAAGTAGATAAGTATTGACCCAATGGAAACAGCTGTTGAAGGATACAGCTGATGCAAATCTGACAATTGTTCTCAGATTCAACAAGTAAATGTATCCATCAATCTGGTGCAATTTCTGTGGAATAAATAAAACTTTACCCTGCTGCATTTATATGGGATAAGACAGGAATTGGTAACATGTGGTGAGAGTGGCCTAAACAAGGTCTACTAAAGGACTGAAAATTCAGGCAGAGAAATTTCCTCCTTCATTTGAAATAAGGGGGTAATTTTCGGAACATGAGAGGTATACAATGAAGAAATAATGGTTGGGCTTGAAATAGGATGCACTATTTTTGTGTGTACTGTTGATTTTTAAGCTAACTTTTTAAGAAATTAGAATGAATCATGCAACTGCATATCTTCAGAATAGTCTAAATGGTATAAATTTCTGATGATAAAACCATGTGCAATAGTTAAAGCCCATCCCAAACTTTTAAATAATTTCATCAGCCTTTAGAGTCAGGAAGGTTTATTTAATTAATGAAAGACAACTACCATCATTCCCTTTTACTATAAAGTGATGCTAAAGGACACAACTGAGGAAAAATACTGTACTTTTTGTTGATCCCTTGGTGCTTTTTCAAAAAATTTTTATCTTGTTTTTTCTGTTCTTTTCTAAAACCTTTTCAGAATCTATTTTATACCACTTTTGTGCATAAACAAGAAAACAATATGACAGAGGATATGTTTAGGAGTTTTCCCAAGTAAATTCCAATAGCATTTTATTTTGGAAATGTGGAATCAACACTAAACTATAAAGTTGTCATTTTGTTTTGCATGGCTTCAATATCTTTCATGAATGAATATTCAAAAAGAAAAAAGTCTGTTAATGTAAGCAATAATTTATCAACTGAACCAGAAGCAAAAATAAAACATTATAAAAGTGTGAGATAACAATACATTTATGCCACAATATCCCCACCCCATACTTCATGCTTGTCTGCTTTTGCAAAATCAGTGCTTATTACACAGATTGAGATGCCATGATCATTACAGTAGATGTCACATTTTACTAAGGTGCATTACAGCACTTTGGGGAGAGATTAGACAAAATGATGGCTGTTACTTCAGTCTCTTATTAAATAAGGAACAAGAAATGTCTGGATACAATTTCAATAATCACAGTAACAGTCCAGTGAAAGAAGCTGATACAGTCAATTACAAGAATACAAGGCCTTTGGAAATCATTCATGATTACCACCTGAATTAAATTGGGCATGCAGTCTTTCTGTTGCAGAAACTGATGTGAACTCAGTAACTGAAATAAGGAAAAAAATTCACTCAACAACATATAGACTTCTTAGTGTATTTGTCAAAAGGAATCTGTGATCTTCAATTGGTGAAACTTTCATTAAGTTTAATTACTCATTTACCTATAATTTAATAGACAATTAGTGACAGGTTACTTTTTCTGATACTGTTGGATCAGTTTTTTTAAATGCTAAAAACTGTGACATTTTGCAAGTGATTATTCATAAACCTTCCTTGAATTCCATGAGACATGAACTGTTTTTGAGACAGCAAGGAATTTTGGGAAGACATATCCCAAGTAACATCATGTAAATGATTTAGCTCAAACCACAATGATGCCAACAAAGTATCTGGATGATGATGAGCATCATTCTGGTGTACACTCTCATAGTACTTTTTTTTATTTTGGAACATGTCTATGATATATAATGAAACATCATTACAGTAAACTAAGAATTTGAATTCATTATATATTGTGAAATACTTAGAATTTTTAATGCAGTCTGAGCAAACTTCATATTATTTTGACAGCTTTATTCCTGAGCAAACTTCATATTATTTTGACAGCTTTATTCCTTTTATAAGAGTTGATTATGATCTTTTTGCATTGAATTTTAAAAAAAAAATTCGAGTTTCACTAACAAAAACCATACAAGGTTTAAAAAGATTACCTGCAATTTTCATCATCTTGAAGTATACAAATATAAACATTATTTTAAACCATTCATTCACAGTAGTTATGAACATAAATATTAATTTAACATTTGATATAACATGAAAGACTTCTTCCTTCTTTGGATACCTATACCAGTAATCAATACTGAAAGAGACAAACAACATATCTCTTTATAAGATGCTTCCTTTTAACACAGTTCCTGTTATTCTTGTTATAAAGACCTCATTATAACACAGTTCCTGTTATAAGGCCCTTCATTATTCTTGTTATAAAGACCTTCATTATAACACAGTTCCTGTTATAAGGCCCTTCATTATTCTTGTTATAAAGACCTTCATTATAACACAGTTCCTGTTATAAGGTCCTTCATGATTACACAGTTCCTGTTATAAGGTCCTTCATTATTCTTGTTATAAGGACCTTCATTATAATGCAGTTCCTGTTATAAGGCCCTTCATTATTACACAGTTCCTGTTATAAGGTCCTTCATTATTCTTGTTATAAGGACCTTCATTATAACACAGTTCCTATAGTAAGGTCATGCATTATAACACATTTCCTGTTATAAGGACCTTCATTATAACACATTGACTGTTATAAGGCCCTTCATTATAACACAGTTCCTGTTATAAGGCATTATAAGACAAGTATGGTCATGGATTCCATGTCATTAAGTGACAGTAAAATTATATATATCATGTTATTCATTACTTCCTGGGACAACATTACAGTGAGTACTTCTAACTTACATTTTTTTAAATGTGATACAATGGACCTTGAGACTGCCAAAAACCAAAAATCTAAAGATCCAATGAACAATGGAAACTATAAGACACCATTCCCATTCCTTGAATTTCAGAACTGAAGGAAATGGAATATTTTTGCAAAACAATGAAAAATAATGTCCACAAAAAATAAATTGACAGTATATCATTTATTTACCAGACTGTGATCCTGATAAATATGTAGCACTATATATTTAACAAGATTACATACAATTCTCATATAATTTCTATTTTCATGAGCAGTTTACAGTCTGCCAATAAATTAATAATACCAGCATTGTAAATCCTCATCACAAAGATCTAAATTCAATCAGAACCTGAAGGAATAATAAATCAGGAAGGGCAACAGTTGGTTTTGCTTTGTGGTGTATTTTATAAAGAATGGCTGACAATCATATTGATTAGGATTTTCTTTTGTAATCAGGGAGGGACACATGATTTCAGTCAATACTTTGTCACAGATGGAAGTGTTCTAAAGGTCTGGACAGCCAAATACAATATCATATATCATGAACAAAGCTGAGTTCTGTGGAACAGCATGTCCAAACTACAAACTGTGAGCACTATTATACCATATACACTCTGTATAAGACAGTTCAAAGCAGCCATAAAAATGATATGCATTGTAAGTGACGAAATGTTATACTGATGCATGTATAAACAAGTCTATGCTAAAACACTTCATGCAAACAAAACAATACGGTGTCACATGAGGAATTATGATTCTCATAAGTTAAAAAGGAAATTAAATGAAGTAATTCAAGAAGCAATAATATTAAATTTAACAAAATCATACAACTGAATGGAATCCATAAGATCGCATACATATAACAAAACAGCAGTACAGCAAGAAATCACTAAAATATGAACCTGATAAATTTTAAAAAAAACTATAATACTGTTGCCATGGCTACAATACTTTATTTGCACCAGTAATCACAGTACTATAAGTAACAGGTACCCCATATACTTGTTTAAAAGACAGTCAAAGCTGCACAGACCCAGATCTGTTGTTGCTTAATATGCTGGCAGATTTGAGTGTATGCAGTTTGTTAGGAGTAATCAGTACAGCAAACAATATAGACCCTGATCTGCTGGTGCATTATGCACAACTAAACAGTGAGATTATTAACCATAATCTGGAGATCATTTTTCCTAGCTAACACCTGTTTCAATTAGTATTAAATGTCACATTTAAATCTGTGAGATCAGGCCTTGAGTGTAACACAAGGTAAATTCTGTCTTAACTAATGTGTGGCTGTCATACCCACATTGTGCAATTAAGGAATTATTATTTTGGTGAATTTGATGACACTGAAATTCATCATGATAAATACACACTGATATTATAAAATAATGTCTTCATCATGTCTATGTACATGCTAGAGTAATTAGCTCTCTTTGTTTATGTTGTGAGCTCTCGCTGTTACAGGAAGGCTTTAGCCACTGCTTACCTCCCAGGATATATGATGGGATCTAGAAATATGCACACATTAAGGGAAATTTTTTGTGAAAGTTTTAAACAAAAAGAAAAGAGCATGCTAAATGAGGCATCTAGAGTATGATGTTAAATACCATAGTTAATTTCTGAGCCTAGCCACATTACTATATCCACAGAACTTAACTGACTTTGAACACAAACTAAAGTCTAGAATCCAGTAGCCGTTCTAGGACAATGAAGTGTATAGCCAAAAATTGGATAATCATACAGTTAGCCAGAATTTGGATTTTAACTGCCATATTGATTATACAAAAATGCATTGCAGACACTAGCCAAATTTTGGATAAGCATACATTTAACCAAAATCTGGTTCTTGCCTAAATGTTATACATGTAGACAATGAAGATAAAAATTATAGCCCACATCCAATTTTTGGCTAAACATACATTTAGCCAAAATTTAGTGTCTATCTAGGAGTTGCTAATGGTTATGAAGAGCAACTTCATAGTAAATAGCTAAATTTGGCTAAATATGCATTACTTGTGAACTAGCCACACAAAGTCGGGCAATAGGAATCCTTAGCCAAAATTGGTTTATAAAGCCTGGTTTCCCCACCAGATAGTGAAATTACGATATCATTATATGCAGGGATTTAACCAGACATTGGTCAAAAGGTCTACAAAGATTCTCATCATCAGCATTTACTACTTTGAGATTTCAGCCCACAGCAGAAACCTAATTTGATTAAATCAAAATCTCAAATGAAATCGGAATCTGTTACATATATATATATATATATATATATATATATATATATATATATATATATATATATATATATATATGTATGAACCTTGTAATGTAACTGGGTCATGGACCATTGGGATGGGGGTGGTGGAGGAAAGCATAAAGCTAAAACCAAAATAACTCCAAGTTGTGAGGAACATGTCTCTGAAAATTGGAATTTGTAATCATGGAGTCAAGGATCAACACTCATCACACTTGAGGCAATGGATTTAAATTAAGAAGAGATTTGGAAAACTGGTAAAAACAGTTGAAGTGATTAGCTAGAGAAACCAGTATTGACTTCTGAATGTATGCTGCTTGAGAACAGGTTGCTCCTAAAAACTGGCACTACACCAGTTTCAAAAGTGAGAATATTTCCACAGAATCATTTTTATCTGTTAACAGGTACAATAGCCTACAAATTTATTTTCACATTTAAAAATTGGATTTTTTCTCTCCAAAACATGATATGAGGTGTCGACTCGAATCTAATTTAAAAGCAATTGGTCAGCTTTCTATGGCACCAGAAACAAAATGTGAAGGCTGTTAATGCAAATGCCACTGGTTGACATATGAAAAAGAGTAATATTGCCAACAATACTGCGTGAGGGATCTATCCTGGCATAAACAAATGTTTTTCCAAAACCTTATGGAATGATTTTGATTAGAAAATCTCTAACAAAGCACAGTACAGTTATATGTGTACTATCATTTGCATTTCAGAAATACAAGGCTCATACCATTGCAGTTGTTGAATACATGAAAAGTAGAATCTACCTGTGTAAGGTGGAGGGTGAAATATATTTTCACAAACCAGCTGGACAGATAATTGATAGGAGGTTTGTTAGCAATATCTGTGAAAAACAGGTAAATTTGAGGGATAAATAATGCTATGAAAAGCAACACTTAATTGCAGAGTTGAAAAGACCCCATTGTTTACAATACAATTACAAACATTGTTATCAAAGAGTTGAGCGTGATGGTTGACAAATATATTCACAATCGCTCAAATGCAGATTCAAACTGAGATGCATATTTACTAACCATCCTCTCTCCTAGCTTGCAAAAAAAAAAAATAGAATTCTATGAAGAAGTGATTATAACAGTTGTAATATATTTTTCTGGGTATTTAGTTTTACCAATTTTTTTTTATTGGGAGTGGGGGAGGCAGAAGTGCATGAAAACTTTTATATTAAGGGCATATATCTGATAGGATAATTTGAAGTCAAGTGATTTTGATGGTTATTTGAAATACGGTTATATATTTTACACCAGTTTAATGACCCTATAGTTCCAAGTCAAAACATAATTTACTGAGTCACCATATGATATCACAGGTTTTTACCTAAATACAGAAACACAAGGGTGTATGAGCACTCTGCAATTTAACGCAAAGCAATATTTCAATTACAGACATTTTGGGGTGTTCAGTTCATCATACTTTATTCTCGTGTCCGGAATACATGTACTACATGTACTTTCAGAGCTTAGTTAGTTGTAGTTCACATTTTAAGGGCAGCTCCTTACCTAGTTGCACAGTACTATTATAACCTGTGTATATTCCTTAGTCTATCTGTATCGTATTCTTTTTGTATATTTATGCGCTAGTCAGACGTATTAAATTTGATGATTGTGTGCTTTAATAAGATGTATATAATGTATATATCTGAGAAATAATGATTTTACTATCACTTTTAGTTCTGTATTGTGTAAATACATGTATGTAGGAAAGTGATACTTTGGTAACCATTTCTCATGCTCTGCTTGACAACAAAATTGTTTGCTTGCCAGAGGTGCTCCCTCAAATTTAATTTGTATATTTGTTCACATATACTGATAACAGAGTTGTAAATAAGATGTATATATCTGAGAAATAAATATTTAACTATTATTTCCTTGAGTTCCGTATTGTGTAAATATGTAAGGAAACAATATTATGATAACCCCTTCTCAAGATCTGTTCAATAATAGAATTCGGTTTGGGAACAATTGTGTGATAACATTTTCTTTGGGTACTGCCTAATAGCACATGTTAACCAGGGATTGTGTTATAATATTTACTCTGGTTGACTGATTTATGTTAAGGAGGAAATGTATGACATTTTCTCTGGATCTGCCTGATAGCAGAATTCTGTTAAGGAGAGACTGGGTGATAATATTTTCTCTGGATCTGCCTGACAGCAGAATCCTGTTAAGGAGGGATTGTGTGCTATTATTTTCTATGGGTCTCTCTGAGAGTAGAATTCTGTTAAGGGATTGTATTTTTCTTTGTCTGTCTGCCCTTTCTTTTATGAAGTCAATGGTTATAGGATAGTATGATGCTGTGTAATAGAAATGCAACATTCCTGAAAATTACAAAGTCTATGACTTAATTGGTTAATTTCAGTATAAACTGGCACCCTAAGAGTATTTAAGAAAATATTTACTGAACTTGATGACATGGAAAGTCAAATGCAAATGGAAGCTGTTTCAATCAGATTGGTTTTGCTATAACTAGCAACATACCAAATTTTGGTGAAAATGGCCAGACCTGCACTCACGAAGCTTCCTCAACCTGAGTACACACTCAGACTCCAAAACTGCTTTTTTGTATTACATAATATTTGTTTTATTTTCATAAAATTATTCTCCATATTTAACAACATCCATGAACTGAATAAATTGTAACTTTAACATTTTTTGTATGTAAATCACTTTCCTATTGCATATCAAAATCTGAGTTTACACACACTGCACTGAAACTGAGGGAGTTTTATGAATAATGGGCTATAATGAGGAAATGTGTGAATACAGTGTCATAATGAGGAGTTGTATGAATACTGTGCTATAATGAGGACTTGTGTGAATACTGTGTCATAATGAGGAATTGTGTACTGTGCCATAATGAGGAACTGCGTGAATACTATGTCATAATCAGTTGTGTGCTGTGCCATGTGGAACTGTGTGAATACTGTGCCATAATGAGGAGTTGTGTACTGTGCCATAATGAGGAACTGTGCAAATACTATGTCATAATGAGGAGTTGTGTACTGTGCCATAATCATGAACTGTGTGAATACTGTGTCATAATGAGTTGTGTGCTGTGCCATGAGGAACTGTGTGAATACTGTGTCATAATGTGGAGTTGTGTACTGTGCCATAACGGTGAACTGTGTGAATACTACTTCATAATGAAGAGTTGTGTACTGTGCCATAATGATGAATTGTGTGAATACTGTGTCATAATGAGGGCTTGTGTATTTTCCATAATGAGGAGTTGTGACTATGTCATAATGAGGACTTGTGTACTGTGCCATAAAGAGGAGCTGTGTACTGTGCCCTAATAAGGAGTTGTATGAATACACGGCAATACTGAAGAGCTGGATGAATTTAAAAGACCACAATGATGATTTGTTGTGAATACAGGACCATAATTAGGATGTGTATGAAATTAATGTGCCATAACAAGTTTTATGAATTCTGTTTCATAATACTGAGTTGTGTGAATACAGGGTCATAATGCTGAGTTGTGTGAATACAGGGTCATAATGATGAGTTTTGTGAATACTGCATCATAATGATGAGTTTTGTTAATTCAGGGTCATAATAAAGAATTGTGTGAAAAAAAGAGTCCTAATGTGGAATTGTGTGAACACAGGAGTATCATGATGAGTTGTGTGAATACAGGGTCATAATGAGGAATTGTATAAATGTAGAGTCAGGTGCATTGACATTATATACTATGAACTAATTTGTATTGGTAAACATTGGAATCCAAAGTACAATTAAAAAATAAAACATGATTGTAGGTAACTACTGGATGAATGCCACTTGAATTAGTTAAGTTTAAGACCATAAAACTGACCTGGTTGAGGACCGTCATCTTTGTCTTATACTGGCAGGAGTGCATTCATAATTATGCATAAGGCTGGGAGAGGTCTGTGTGACAGGATTAGCAACCATGATAATGATAGTGACATGTTATCAGGATAAATTAAGCTTGAAGCTTAGCATAGCAGATCTCAAAAATGGAGTTTTAGTTGCATTCAAGAAAAAACAAATGTGGTGCATTTGTTTCTGTATTCTGCCATCAAAGTTGATTCCAGTGGTTGGGTGGGGAATATAAAAACAATGTCATTGGTGTGAGTTAGGGACTACTACCATCTATACTCACTTATAAGTTGAGTCTCACTACAAAAAACAAATATCTCTTATCTTCCAAAGCATAATGCAACTGCAGATCAGGGTCTATGCTGTTTATTCTTCTGATTACTCATAACAAACCACACAGAACCATATCTGCTGGTGCATTATGCGATGGCAGATTTTGATTCTGTGCAGTTTGTAGTCAGACTCATCTTATAAGTGAGTACATACAGTAAATGACACCAAATTTTGAATTGAGCAATACTAAATTTCTTTGAAAAGTTCAGTTTTGGTGTTTTATGGCATCACAACACAAGTAAGTTATTTAGTGGAAGAAAAGTTTCTTTCCCAAGGCACACCAAGACTGCTGAACCTCGCTGATCTGACAGTGAGATTCAAACCCACAAACTTTCTGTCATAAATCCAGCATGCTAACCACTGAACTACCTAGGCTCATCTTCAGTGAAAGATTTAAATCAAATATCAGCAATAATTAAAACATGACTCAAATCAAGATTGACAATTAATCCATGCTCAAACACTAAGCAGATGTATGGATGCTGAGTCAGCTCTTTATATTTAGATGTCTAGACTAAATAACAGATTTGGTTCAAATTAGACTTATAAGAAACTTGTAAAATTAAATTACCTTAAGTTGTACTAATGATTGGCCTTTCAAGTCTTTTTTTCCTGCAAAATGTCATAGACTAAAGCTCTTTCTTACAATACAGAAGATCCATCTATCACTGCAATGAATTTACACAGGAATAAAAGTACATGTGCATGTATTATTAGTCCTTGATGTGCTTTATACACTTGTTTATGAGTTGAGTTCAACTACACAGACCCAGAACTGCCATCACATAATATGGCAATAGATCTGGT
>JAECUM010073295.1:0-16351 GCA_016617855.1 Megalonaias nervosa | reverse complement strand
ATATATATATATATAGATGGTATGGCGAATAACGGTCCTTTCAAGTACATTAAATCCAGCAAGGGATCACGTCTATCATAGGATGATGAAGATAAATGCAATCAACTGACAATGAACCGTGCAAAACTAGTTTCTAACTTACCTAACTGCTTTCGAATCTAAATAGGTCTTTTTCAGGAAGAAATGCAAAACACAGACATGACAACTAGAAAACACAAAAAGTGTAGTGCTTACGAAATTATACATGTTTAATTCTACAGGAATAAAAGCTTGACAGTTTTGATGTTCAACTAGTTTCTTCAACTTGATTCTGACACTAAACATATTTGATGTTGTCCTAGAAATCGATGAGCCATATCGTCATCTGTTTCTTAATATAAATTTGCATTACTGAAAAAATCTCCCAGATAAGTAGGCTATTGTGTGATTTAATAGGCATATTTGAAACAATTATTTAAATAAAACTGTGAAGGCTGCGATAAAAGGTGAAAAAATCTGTCCGCATAGGATAGAGACCAGCATATTTTCTAGCACAGCGACTAGCCAAAAGCTAAATATACATGGTCCAAAGAGAACTTGCAAAAGAGAAGAGGAGAATGTAATTCATTTCATCACATATAAGATCTGTAGCTTTCAGCATGTCGGAGAAAATAAAAATTTAAGCAAATGATCGATCTTCACAGATCGGATTGAATGACAAAGAAGCTGTACAGACATCCAGTTGCAGAACACTTCTCTTCCATGGCCACACAACCAATAATGTAAAACAGAAATGCAAAACGAACAAAGACAAAACAAAAGAAGCTTTTATCTATTGTGAAACTGCACAACTAAGGAATATTGATCTGGAAATGTAATTGCTGTATATTTCGGCATTAGGACATGGATCGCGCACGTAAATAGACAACTCAGTGTAGATTTGATAGTACAGTGAAGTAGCTGGAAAGCGAAAGGAGGCGAAAGGATGGATAGAAGGATGATGGACAAGGAGTCTGCCCAGGGGAAGGAAGAGAAGGAACTGATGTCTGTTCTGTTGGCGAACTTTCTTCCCGTGGCCTCCTTGGTGGCCTTACTAATAAATCGGATTAAGGACAATACTAACATGTACGGGCACACAAAAGAATCAAATGTAAATGTTGGCCATGCGCTATGCTAATTCGAAACAGCATCATCATATGCAATACTAAGCAAAATTGAAAACAAACCAAACTAAAGCTAGAAAAAGCCAAAGTATACGATAAGCGGAGCAGCTATTTCCAAACTTCAGATAATTGCACGATCACTTCTAGCAGAAACTTCTTGTGGATGGCAATAATAAATATTTCGCAATATTGTTCAAGACTTGTTTAAGTTTGTCTACGAAGGAATGACACAATGCTACCTCTTTCATCGCTAGAATCTGTACTAAAATGTCGTTTTGATAGGGAATGATTATGCTATGTAAATTAGGCTGGATGTTTATTTTGAAAACGAATCCTTCCTATCTAGTAGGATTCTATATCAATTTGTCATCATTTACAGCTTGATCATGTTTGAGACATAATGGGGAGTTAGGCACATGCAACTTCCAACGTATTCCATTATATTCGTCACATACAACAATAAAAGAGATGTCGGTTTGTATTTGTCTGTTACTCCTATAGAACGTACTAAAACATTGCCTGAAGCTACAACAGCAACAAGATGAATAACAGGATAAACTTCATAAAATCCAATTATTACTGGTAAGGGCTATTTGGTGTCAAACGGTCATTCTATTTGTACAATACTGATGTCAATTTTTGTGACTATTGGAGAGGTTTTGGCTTTTGAAAATATTGTTTTCTTTATTATACTATCGCAGAAACTATCTTTGATTTTATTTCGGGTTTGGCTTTGATAAATTATTGGTTGCATGATAAGAATAAATTTATGTTATTCAGTGCGAAAGATGGTAAGGATGGAAATGTTAATAATTATGTACATTCAGGTACCTCGTTAGAGAATTATCGCCATCAGTGGGTTATGATTATTATCGTTCATACCTATCTGTGAAAAGTGATATACAGATAGATTTACAGCTGTTTCTGAACTTGACTACCAACCTGAATGCATTCATAAGCACTATCCATACATCCATGAATTCACCTCTCTTGCGATCAAAAGCACTGATTAAAACATACAGATTATGCTCAAACGAAAGTGATGGGACACTATACTCAGATACAGAAATAAATGTTAGCTATACCGTTCGATATGTCTAAGCGAGAAAGGTATTTGTTCAAACTGATCACCTTCCACTTGTCCCCATAATGCAAAAGCCCCTTTTTGCAGCCCCACTGCGACTACAACGCATGCTTTTGCAACTGAAGCGTTATGACCTAGAGGGAAAACATTACCAAGGTAAGAACATACATGCAGCAGATAAGCTCTTACGTACGTTCTTATGTGATCCACACCCCACCTTATCTGAAGGTATAGATATGCATATGCATATCGTGGTATCAACATTACGTGTATCTGATCATACGATGGAAGAAATTAATTTTTTCACCGAACAAGACTCCCAGCTAGTCATACTGAGGTCATAATTGAAGGTTGGCTCAAAAGAGTTCAATCTGTCAGAGATAATTGACAATTGGAATTATAGAGATACAGTATCAGTTGTAGATGGGTTAATCTTTAAAGGTCATGCAATAGACATACCACAAGCCCTGATGCAGAAAATGCTAGAAACTGTACATTCAGGACATTTAGGTATTGAGAAGTGTCTGAAAAGAGCCAGAAATGTCGTGTTTTGAGCAAGACTCTCAGTTTGCATTTCTGATTCAGTGTCAGAATATTATAAATGCTTAGAGCGCAGAAGTCCTAACCAAAAAGGAACCTCTCATCCCCATGACGTCCCTGAATAAACATGGCAAAAGTCGTCACATACGTATTTACATAGGATAATTAAGAGTACACTGTTGTAGTAGATTATTTCAGTCGCTACTGCGAAGTAAAGGCAATCACAAACTCAAAGTTGCACCGTTATCAATCACATGAAAAGCATATTCGAGCTCTTCGGAATATCGGAAGTTGTTGCAAGCGACAATCAAACATGCTATTCTTCCGGCGAGTTAACAAATGTCGAGTAAGAATGGAGCTTTAAGCTTCAAATATTTAGTTCCACATACCCTCAGTCGAACAGCCTAGCGGAGAAAACAGTTCAAACAATAAAGAGAATTCTCCCAAAAGCAAACGCCGACGGCAGAGAACCACTTATAGTCATATTAGAGTATCGAGCCACTGCTCTCGATATAAGGTTCTCACCAGCACAACTATTGATGGGGAGACAACTTAGATCAATTCTCCCAACAACCCGGAAAACAATAATTCCTAAAACACCCATCACGGCTGAGGTCAAAAAGAAACTTCACTTACTAAGAAGAAAACAAAGAGCTATTATGATAAAAGTGCAAAACCATTAAAACCACTTAAGGAATGGGAATCAGCTAGCGTTCAGTTGAAAGGTCAAAACTGGGAACCTGCCGTTGTAATAAGAAAACACAACGAAATGTCATACTCAGTTCGCACCAAGGATGGTACCATTCATCGTCGCAATAGACGTCAGCTCATGAAAACTAATGAAACATTAACCCCCGTAATGTAATATAAATACACCCTTCCCTCAGCCCTCAGGTTGAAAACACACTGTGTACAGCTGTGTCACTCCCCGCAAATGCTAGTAAATCAATTACAAAATCAATGGAATCTCAATGTTTAAGCCAAGGGACGTCTGAGCCTGACACAACAATCCCGCTAATCTGGCAGCAAAGCGGATATCACACACGTTCTGGAAGGCTAGTATAACCACCGACAATAGTGTCAGTGTAATATCGGTTACTAATACCTGGACATATCCTGAATAACAAATACATATGAAATCATGTACTGACATACAATAGAGACTCAGCTAATAGAACAGTCATTAGTGTGGCAGGATTTAGGATTTTGTTGATAAGCGCGGACGGTATTTCATGACATGTACCTGCAGTGTACATTAAATAGCAATCAAACAAGCAACAGGATCTCCGAAATATATGCAATGCATTCTTAGTCTATCTAAGAGAATTATTCGTTGATCATTATAGTCAGTGCTATCAAAGACGCGCTTGGTTTTGATATATTAGTTATAGTTGGTTATGACTTATTTAGACAGTTTTTTAAAAGTGTATTAAACCTTTTTCTTTGTCAGAGGAGAGATGTAACATTGTTCATGTGTAACTGACCAATCAGAACCATTTGTGCATGATTCATAGTTCCCCTGGTACTATCTACAGGCGTCTGCCTCTTTGATACCACTATGTTAAGACCTCACAGTAGTCGTTTGTATATATTAAAGTTATTGATAGTTAGAACACGGCGTCTCATTTTATGTTTTAACTCAATAACATAACAAGAACCAATCAGAAATTAACATTTCGCTTTACGTTTACATTGGGTGATACTACAGAACCATACGTAAAATTTCATTACTATCCTATCCTACACAGATACATCCTACAATCCATTAGTAGCTCTTTGATTTAGCGTCCAACAAACACACCTTACTGTCCAGCACCTCCTTTTGAATTCATTACCTCGCACCCATATACCGCTGTCGTATTTAAGTAGCGAGTACGACTGCTTATAGACGCGATATACTTGCTTACATACAAACATACAATCCCATAAAATGAGTCGGGGTGGGAGCGTCTTTTGATTGTATGGCGGCGACTTTGACTTGATTTTATTAATCGTGACTAGTGAAGCGACAATCCAATAATTGAAACTGGTTGGAAATCCTTTTCAACGCATTACTTGGAGTTTATATGGCATTATGCACGTCTTGGTCGTTCCATATAACTCACTCAAGTAAAACGTTCTTTAACATATCTACGTTTATTGACAAGGGGGTCACATCCAGGTGTCCAGTTAGGTAAATTACATGTCAAAAGTGCGTTTTGTTTTACCAGCTCCAACCCGATCTCTGGTCTTTAACATCTCTTTCATTTCTGGTTTGTAACGCAACGTATGGTGGTAACATGTCGACCACAACTCTCGTTAAGTCTGAACTTGTTTTCGAAGTAACATGATTTATGTGTGTAGGATACTATATAAAAAGGCGGGAGTTTGTCAAACGCGTTATTGATATAAAACAAATATGGATAACAGAGATTGTACAATGCCAATTTAGAGATTTGCTGAATATGCTTGTCATTGATGATATATGCTAGCTGCTTTGGTTTGATTTCTAGGAAATTTTCATCGACTGGGTTTTGTATCTATACGTCGATTGTTAACCTTGCAAGATATAATTTTGACTCCCTCCGTAACCTGCAGCATGAAGAGGATTGTAATAAATACTATCTAAACTGTCAACATCGAATCCGCAATATTTCAACATTTCATTGTGAATTAAATCCCAAATATTCATAAATGTCATGTCACAAATCTAAAAGGACAAAATTGTTCCCAGTACATTCGAAAAATCTTTAATTTGTTAATGTACGAAAAGTCTTGATGTATCTACACGAAAAATTCAGAATTGTCCTTGAATGAATTCACAATTCTTAGACAGTATTGTTTCAGTCCAAAACGTCCATGAGCACTTTTGAATTTCAATATATTAATTGATTTCTCTCAAATTGCACGTGAACACAGACTGAACTTAAAAGAGGCCTGAATATTTGTTTATTAAACCTCTTATTTACAGACTGTCACCTCTCCTTTTCTGCAATAATGTTTTCTTGAAAATTTCACTAACCTGCAAACATAATCGTTTCCAGAACATTATAAGTTCGCAAAATGGGTTAGGCCATAAACTCACATTAAAGCCAATAGTTTAAAATAACAAAATACAGATAGGACATTTCTCTATCCTAAGCAAAGACAAGGTCAATCACGCAGTTTAAGTTAAACATAACAGTATATCAAACCGTGGTTTTGGATAGTCAGGGGCTTGTGGGATAGCATATCAAACCTTTAACATTACATGTCCTGTACGGGTTTTTAATTCCGTCCAATGTTAAAACAACACATAATTTTAGCATACGATTTCCAGTTATGTCCCTATCGTTTCATTTAACGTAAACCTAAGACGTAACATTAATACAAGTTCTGCTATATTACTTCTAATGATGAAAATTAATGCAGTCATCATAACCCGAATTATTCTTATTTTTCTGCAAAAATAACATGGATATGACAATCTGAAGCCCGTTGTATCCATGGGAGGATGTCCCTCAAAACAACGTTCCGAATGTGCGTTGTTCTGTGCCATTCATATGCATACTCGAAAGCACTAAGGGCAATCGCAGATCTGAATGCTACGCAAAGATATTGTTGAAGGTCACATTCCTAATAACAGCCTGAGCTCGTGGCAAGGCTGTACCAACGTGCATCAATATGAAAACAGAATGCCGAGGATCGAACTTAGGGTGTCATCCGTCCAAAATGTCATCATCTTTTACATTGGTGACAGTGAAACTAACAACGGGATTAGTAAGTATGCAGAGGGCTTTTTATGGCTGTTAATTGTTGTCAGGTGAGACAGAACTTTCCCAGCAGGTCTAAATCTACCTTTATCCGACAATTTTCTTTCCTAGATTATCGAACACTGAATTCTAAATTGTGTGATTCCCATATTAAAATTCACATTCAGCGATTCTCTTCAGGGTCGCAGTAAGACCATACGTGCTATTAGAAGCAAAACAAAATGTACCTTTGTAAACCCATTTAAATCAAGAAACATTATTGCCATTTATATTTATATATGACACTAACTCCGTTTCTTTTCCAGATTTACTTAAATTGAATAGTCTTTAATACATATATTTAAAGAGTTCTTGTGTTTTTTTTAGTTCATGTTGTTACCTTCAAACTTTTTCATTTTTGGTGTGCAGAAAATGGTTCTAGGACACAGCAAAATGATATGGAAATTTATGTTTTAGGGTATAACAGTCTGCTGTACGGCAGTGACAAATGTTTAAAATTTTCCGAGAAACTCACTGGTCTTCTAAGTATCAATGTCCAAAGAATCACCGTCTTCGTAGGCAACGAGTTTATTCGGGTCATCAATGTCCTGGGTTACGTTTATAACATCTGTTCATCGTGTTTGTTTTTGCATTGAATGGACAAACCGATTCAGAGGCTACCATGAATGAAAACATGAACATAGGTCTGAACAGAATCATTGACATTGCCTCTCACTTGGAAGGAGCCGGTCTTTATGGTGCCGATATTAGCTGGAATTGCCCCTGGAACTGAGGGATAGCACATATTATTACGGCAGATTCAAAACTGTTTCTGTTAGTAAAAACTGCAGTCTAAGCACAATAGCTTGTTATAGTCATTCCAGTAGGGATAGTTGCGATGCTTCACTTCTTTTAACGTTTATCCTTAATCATTGCTTTTATTGTTGTTTGCTTAACTTTTACTTGCAAACATTATTAAAATCCTCATTGTATTTCATTAGTTTCATATGTTGCTAAAGTAGAAAAACACTGTCCTGTGTAGCGCTGCAAATGTGAAGCCCACTTTCGCGCAACGCTTACTTAGAAATAAATAATGAAACATATATTGATGGACACCTGCACATAAGGGGTAAAACTCATTAATAGCATTATATAGGAATATCAGTTTTGTTCGTTTCACCTCAGTATATAGTCTTTATTGTACTGAACATAAGTCCTTAAATGACTTCGGTAAGGCTCTCTAGACACAGATGACTATAAAGAGCACTTTGCACATCATTTCACATCATCATTTGTGGTCGGGTATTCTCCAAATAAGGGTTACAATATTTTACGAATCTAGTTTTAATATGTTTTCGTTTCATCTGTTTATAAATAGATATCTTTATATATAACCTTAAATTAAAATGAATATATATCTTGTGTAATGAATTTATAGATCTTGTTGTTGATCATCTAGAGTAAGGTAGAGCGTTTCTCACGCCTATTGGAATGCTATCAGCCTCACTTAGGTACAGGTAGCCGTGAATCAATCGAAGGAAAGTGATTCCAAAATCAACATTATCAACGATGACACAAACAACTTGAAGCTTTTACAAGAGTACTAGTTGAGAGAGGATGCTTCTCTTCACAGTGCATGTTCATTACATCAGTCCTTAACAGTGCATATTCGTTACATCAGTAAGTCGAAGTTGGTAGGTCCCAACCTACAATCCTGTCATGTATATGGTTTATATAACAAAATTAAAATGCATGATGTGCCGCTCTTGGGGTTGTAAAATCTGGTAGTCTATCGTACATCAAATCGCGACAAGGGTACAAGAGGATAATATAGTAGCGCACATGCAATAAAGGAATTTATTCATGCATTATCTGTAGTGTAAAGAAAATGCGTGTATTCTGTTACTGTCGATCTTCTCACTTTCTTGTAATTTTAAATTATAAGTTTACAAGCACACTGAACACGTTGGCAATTTCAACTTAAGTAGTGTATAATGAAAAGGAGCCACAAGTGCTCGAGTGATCTAAAGCGCTAACCGTTCCGGATCACTACCATCTCACGTGACTGTGTGGGTTCGAGTTTTGGGTTCGAATACCATGTCTACGTGAGAAAACTTAACAGCAGCTTTTTGTGGGTCGGTGGTTGTTTCCGGGGTTTAACCGGGTTTATCTTTCACCAGTTATATTAGCCAAAATGTATAGCCAACATTGTGCTGAAAAAAGGCGTTAAACCCAACACCAACAACAAAATTAAAGTGTATCACTTTGGATAACAGCCGTTGAATATTATTCACAACCTCTACACGTTTGATTCATATATATCATCATTTACGGTATTATACGTCATAAGAGATTCTTTCAATTCAAGAGCAACAATTTAAATTTTGGAAAAAGTAGCGAATCGCAGAAACTTGAAATATGTTATGTCGTTTTCTTACTATCACCTGATATAATTTATTAAGCGTAAAGAACAATCAGGATGTTTTATACGGTTTTAATGGCTGCAACTCGAAACTGCGTAGCCTTTGCTTATATTAGAGGCTGACCAACACAGCAATATTAGAGACACAAACACAGCTTGAAAGTGATATTACCTACATGTGTATGTATCTGTATATATGTGAATGTGTGTGCGTATTTGTGTGTATGTATATATGTATGAGTATATGTATATATATGAGTATAGATCCATGTATGATATATATATATATATATATATATATATATATATATATATATATATATATATATATATATATATATATATAGTATATATATATATATATATATATATATATATATATATATATATACGTATGCATTTATATCTATGTATATTTGAAAACTCAAGTAAGGATATTGCATAAACGAAGCATTCAGAAAAATATGTAAACCGTACAACGTCAGGCACTTGAGGTAAAATTGTTTCATAACATGCAACTTAATGATATCCTGAAAAAGGTAGATATCGAAATCTGTTCAATTTACTAAGATAAGGAGGCATCGTTTGTTGAAAGTTTGATCGAAGTCACAAAAAAATATAATTCGGAAAAACTTTTGATTAAAATAAAGCCAGAATATGGGTTGACATTGAACCCAAAATAATTGAAAATTACAATACTACTTTTCGAACATCAGTTTAAGTGTCTCCAGCTGTAGCAAACCTGGAGTAAACTGTTTGAATCAGTATATCGGATACCGGATACATAAATTGGGAAAGCTTACATTCAAAAGTGGAAGGGAACATGAAAATATCAAACCCTACTTTGCTAAGGGTTACCATGCTACCTTTATAAGGGAAACATTTAAATCTAGCAATCAATTTTAGATGTTCATTTGTTATGACTCTTTGGTCTTAATCTAAGTAACAGAAGGTTGAAAAAATAACTGGTCTTTGTAAACCTTATTAAATAACTTATTCTTTAAGTTATAAAATGAAAATATAAGAGGAACATACATTATTATGAATCAAGGTCAAAATAATCCTAAAAGTTCTACCACGAGTCCAACAAAACAGTGCTCCGAATGAATTTCTGGTTCTGAATGTGCTGATGTACCATTATCCCTGATTTTGATATATGCCAACATTCTTGAAAAAGTAGCAATGGCATGGTCTAGAATGTCTTTGCATTAATTAATATTACTCCCTAAATGTTGAAATAGTTCAGACTGCAATATGAGCACCTTGTAATTCCAATAATTTCAAAAAATGATTTCTCTCAAATTAAATCTAAACACAATACCACATACATGTGCAGAGATATATTAAACAATGAATAATACTAGGAAATATGAATTAGAATAATTGTTTAATTCTCTTTATTCTCATTTATATTGTTCAAATTTTCTCCTCGAGTCCATGTAGACTCCATCACAATTCATCCATGTGACGAATTTTATAATACCTAACCTATGTCAAAATAGAACCCAACTGACCTATGACGCAATACTGAACCATCCAATCAGAAAAGTAATGTCACCTTATGATTAAAGACTTGATGAGACAAGATATCGATGACATATGCTGCAAACTGATGTTCACTCCGCTGAAAAAAGAACTTGAAGACATAAAGAATGAACGGTACAAAGCATTGTCTTGAATAATGGAAAGCTATAAATTGTTGAATAGCCAAGAGCACACATCTTTACTGATGACAGAAGAAACACATTACATTGGATAATAGCATTAAGGAGGCGAAATACTGTTTTAGAAAGATAGAGATTCTAGGATGTGGCATGTGTGGACTACTGGAATAAACCAAATATCAGCGCTTTAGATCGTTAGTGACGCATGAAGGGCAAGTAAATTTGTCAATCAGTTATGCATTGTCACTAGACAATATTATTGTGACCCACAATTGTGAAACATCCAAACATCCTTCAACCGCAAAGCAAATTAAAACAAACTAGCAAAACTTTCTTGCTATGGGACGAACTTTGATGCAAACTTAACAGATGCAACGAACCTTAAATTTGATTTGAATTAATAATGTTGATAGCATTTAAACGAAATACAATTTGTAGTTGTAAAATGCTACAAATCCTGTAGGAAACGGAGGACTAATAGATAAATGAAAGATACAATGGTTGGTTAAACGACACAATATTAAGTTGATATTACAAATGTGAAAACGAACAGTGTAAAAACCAATAAGCTCAGAATTACACTTGAATAAAGAAAAACTTATATGGAGGTTCAATGTCTTTGCAGCAAAACAAAATCATATACCAAGTAAAGGTGGACATAATGTTTGAATTTAAATAACGGGTATCTTACGACATACAATTGGACTTCACATAAAAATCTACAGCACCATACCCTTGCCCTTAAAATCGTTTTAACTCTACAGTGGCCACTGGTTCCAAAAATATTTTAAGACACCGTTTACAACACTGAAACTCAAACTCAGAATTAAAGCTCTTTAACAGTTAGTTTACAATTCGATAGTGTTGGCTGCGAAAAGATCATGGAGTGACACGAGATGCTTAGGAGCATACCAGTCGGTTTGAATGGCGACAGCTGGTGGTGGGTATGCTAACTGATCTTAACTACACAACCATTTACAAGATTTATTCAAAGCCGGCATACATTTTATTTCTTCAGGAGATTAAACTGCAGCCTGAATATATAATACACTGCGTGATGCAATCAAGTAAAATAGAGCACAACGGCACATGTGATGTAATTTATTTTGATCCTTGGCAGTTTTAAAAATACACCACATCATGAATGAGTATGTTTCAAGGAAAAGAATAAATACTTGATTGAAGTGAAAAGTCGAAATAATGCTACAATCGATTATACTATTATCAAACCAAAATAAGAGTTAATATTGAAACGTTCTGCCATGTAGTTAAATTAATCCAGTAGATTGTTTAACATGTAAGATATTTTTGGGAAATGCTTTCTCACATTTGTTACAAGTCTTTAACTCGAGGAGGTGAATCAGATATCTGAAATGGACAGGTCATTTCTCTGTAGTAGTCTTATGTTGAAAGTTAACGTCAATGGCCCAGTCAAACGTGTTGCAAGGCCGAACTTACATGTAGCGAAATCGTGATCTGATATTTTGCTACATTCACTAAGCAAGTGAAATTAGTTCACTTTCTCAATGATTAGGTGACAAAATGACATCAAACTGTATCTCGACGCACCAGTATAGTGAAACACAGATTTCACGAAGCACAAAATGTATGTCATCGTTTGTAAAACTGTTACGAATCTACTCTTAAACTAAGTAACTGAAAGAAGCAAAATCACAGTTTATTAACTCTCACACATTATTTATTTTTCTAAGTGACAATGTGAACACTTAAGATGAACATATAGCATTGTGATTTAAATCCCAAATTATTCCAAATGATCTATGAAAAGTACAACAATTTCAAATGTTCCGAACGAATTCCAGAATTGATTGGTATCGTCTTCATGTCTCATAATCTAACCCAGAATGTCTTTGATTGAAATCATAATAATCCCAAAGCAGTGTTGTAGCCCAAAAAGAACATCATACTTTTGCAAGTCCAATGAATAATTGAAATAAATGAGTCCTCTGAAATTCTGTCTGAACACAATACTAAATAATTCCACAGAAAGAATATTAAACAGGAATAAATCATTGTTTACCACAACCTAATTATGCTTGACCGAAGACAATAAAATTCCCCGGATGTGGGTTATTTTATATGAAAAATATTAAATTGTAGACCAGTTCGTTGTAGACCATTTTTTGGACGCAAATAAAGTTGAGCTTTGAAGTAAGGTCTAAGTCGATTAGGTAGGAGAGAATTCCACGCTCCAACACGGAAAAAGGTCAGCCACACAATATAAATTAAAAATACATAACATTCAATGGCAAACCAATTACAATATATAAATCGTATAGTATCAGGTGTTACACAAAAATTATATGTCATGCATTGTATGAGGGAGATTGTCAAAAACTGCATTATATTCCGATAAATGTCCCAGGCATGAATTGTGTTCACCGCATATAAATTTACCATCCTGAGTAATGCTAAAATATATTTGAGACAAATGATGGAAAGACCACCACTTTGCGTCTCTTCGTCATGTTGACCGCTCCAGTGTTTAATAACAAGACAAAAAATAAGCTGAAGAAAGACTGATATAGACTTCAATATAAACAAATCCTGGTCATCTATATCGACCAAAACACTAGGAGCGCCGTTACATAGATTTTTACATTAAATTCAAATAATGTGTAACCTTCTGGTTTATTATCTGCGAGTTTGTCGTTCACTAGTAAAGGAAAAGCTAGGCTTGATATGGAATCGGTCTTCCTCCATTTAAAACTAATGGCCTGATATCGTTTACAACTTTCACGCTTTATGCGAAAAATTCTCACCTTATACTAAGACCATTGGTCGCAATATTTGCAACATCCCTGTCCTAAGTTAAGAATGTGCAAGCAAATGTTAAATGTAGGCGTAAAACTTGGGATGAAAGTTGTGGTCAGGGAAAATTTCCCCTAATTAGGTGAGATTTATGTGAACATTTATTCCTGCAACTTGTGATTACATAAAAGAAGTAGTGTATATATCCATCCACTCACCCACCCCCAAGTTCCGCCTTAGAAACTGTTGTTTTCATCTATTGAACGTTGCCAAGTACATTGAAAGGTTTGAAGTATATCAGGACAGGTGTGTGTTGGTTTAGTGACTGTCACGGAATTGTAGAAATCTTTTATTTATTAAATACATGTACTCGGGTTTGAATTTTTGTGTACAACGATACCCGAGGGGGATTTATATATATATATATATATATATATATAGATGAAGTAGGCTACATCGTCTGTGTATAAATGTCTCAATGAAAGACGATATCTTATCATTAGGGAACGTCTTCTCAGTAAACAGTCTACTTAGGGACTTGCACATCTTCAGCTGTAGAGCTATAAAGTTATTTATTAATTTCTAATGTATAATTTTTCTTATGTATATTGTAAGTTATAGCTATTGTACGTACTACCACGCTTAGTTTTGTATGGTTTCAATGAAGCTCTGGCTTGCGTAGAATAACGCACGTATTTTCTATTATTGCTTATGACTTAGCAAGAAATTTATATTAGCAATATAAAGCTGCATTTTATTAGGAAACGTTTAGTACCATATGAATCTTATCTGACGCAGGTTCACTTCTGAGCCTGTTTTTTGTTTGTAATGTTGTACCGATAATATAATTTGTATAACTGACCGTATATAACCTCATCATGTGTTATCGTATATGCCCGCATCATGCATAGTACAAGGTGTTAGATGTATTTTCAGCTGATCAGAGTGATCCGTGCTGATCGTAGTCGACGTGGTACCAGCTGCAGGGCTAACCATATACGTTGACCATAGCAGCTGTAATGCTGAAGCATAGCAGCCGTGGAGCTGAGTGAACAGTGTTGCAGGTGATAGGGCGTTGCTGACCGAATTGGTGGGTGCTGATTGCTTGATTGTCCAAGGAATTGAATGGTGGTCGGTGACTACCTTTAATAAAGCTTCCTTGATTGACCAGTGTGACTGGTAGCCAAGTGTGATATTGACGGGAGTGTTTTGTGTTACTCCATGCATGTAATCTTGGAGTTTGTTATACCCAGTGTTTTGGAGTATAAATATATCATTGTATGATATCTGTCCAAACAATTCATCATTTTACTATTTGAGTAAAATACGTCAGTTTTCACTATTAGAGTGAATACATCATTTTTTACTAATGATTGAAATACGTCATTCTTTTCATTGTGTGAAATTACTGTGAATCGTTCACCTTTGTCGTTGTATTATGTAAGTTCATTTATTTGTATTTATATTTATTGCATTATTAGGTTCGTGCGGATAATCTTAACGTGTCGAATTTTTGGATCTAATACACGCAGGTATTAATCAATATTCTTTTCTCTTTCAAGCCATTCATTAATAAACATTGTATTTGTATCGCCATCAAAAGTGTTACGTTGTAAATCCGAAATCCAATCCGGTTATCTTGTTACAGTGACATTAAGCCATAACTTGTCTTGCGCATAAATAAACATACCCTTGCATAACCAATAGGAATAGAGATTTCAGGGAGAAGTGTCCTTGCTGGAAAATTTATATATATGACTGTTATCCTGCCTCACATAAGTACATATTAGCATTTTGTTTGTCACATTATAACTTTGGGCGTTAGGGGTGACTGAAAGGGTGTTATGTTCCATATATTATAGCTTTTGGGGTTTGCAATATGATGCAGGGATATGGGATAATGTATGGGTGCAGGATTGTACGAAATCTTTGCTGGTTAACATTTTTCTGCCCCACATGGATGCATCATTCATAACTGAGTGCGCTATAAATAAAATGTTTTCCATTGCAAACTTGTCATTGAATGATCCTTGTGAAATGATATTGACCATGGAGACCATCCCAACTTCAAAAGAACTTACCCCATGAGTTATCACTTTGATTGAAACTCTCGAATCTCCAATAAATAGCTATGAACATGTAAAGTTTGACATGCAGTTAAAATGGGCCTTTGAATCTATTCTTGCCACAGTGGACTTAAACCAAAGGATCCATATTTCGGATTGCCGATATAGCCAAAAGCCAAAATAGAGTAGGAATATGTGTTTAAAATGCCATAGTTAACAGTGCCCGGTCATTGCACAAGACCTTCCTCGCAACATAAATAGAAGGAACAGACACCAGTAAGATATACAATGGGGGGTATTGCTTTTGTTGTCGATTTAACTTTATTTCTCAACGGAAGATAGGCTGTCCATGGCAGCCAATATAACTGGTGGAAGATAAACGCTGGAAAACCTCAGTAAGAACCACCGACCTACTGGATGCTACTGCCAAGCTTCTTACATACCAACTCTGGCCGATTCCGAGAATAAAACCCACGAGGACAGACGTATGATGACAGTGTTCGGTTAGGCGAGCGCTTTAATCCACTAGGCCCCGCCCCACCCACAACACTGAATATTTGTTTAACGTATATAATATGAAATCTTAATTCTGGATACGCAATATTTTGTATTCTAATGAAGGCATTTATGATCGATTTCCTGCATGTAGTGTCACTGTGTCCGATTTGGAATTTTGTTGATACACATAGTGACAGCGATAATTTGATCCGTTAGTTTGCAAACTAACGCATTTCAACGATATTAATATTCTAATTTGATGCAGACGACATTACCTGCAGTTCCAAAGGATAAATGGTGGGTACATCAGTATACTTGTAAATGCTGCTGAAATAATTGTTGGACTTTTATCTGAGTTCAAAACATTCGATGTACACAGTGAGAGCAGACAATTATTATTCAGTTCGGTTACAATAATATATGCTATTTATTAGGCTGTCTAGATGGATTAGT
>JAECUM010073294.1:0-22658 GCA_016617855.1 Megalonaias nervosa | reverse complement strand
GATGATGGTCCATGATGATTTAACATACATGGGCAAGTCCGTACGGAACAGCATCGACGTTACGAGAGTAGAGGATTCAACGTTTGTCCACATCTTGTGACGAGAACAGGTGAAAGGAATGAAGTGAACCGCGTTTATTTATAGTGGAAGACCGGATCGAAACGGATTGAGATTGTTCACGCGTTACAAAATTCAGTCACTTCGCGGAGTCTGTCTTCCAATCCGAAAAGAGCTACCTGTGACGTCACATTACCTATATAGGTGCGCTAGCGTCTGTGTGCAGTGAATCGATGCGACATTGTTTTTTGAAACATGACGGAAACTAAGAAGACAATGAATTGGGGTGCACCGGTCGTGGAGACGAGAAGCGATGGCATAGCAGAGGCTACTAAGGTTAACACAGGGCTACTTCCAGAAGAGGTCGATTTTAATTGGGATTTAGTAGATTTTCTCTCTTCGCAAGAATTTGTTCCGGTACCAGTACCAGGTCGAAGATTTTAAACAGAGACAGAAAGAAGAATTGGAGAAATTTTTACAACAGCAGGAAAAAGCAGAACAAGCTTTTCTCCTTCAACAGCAACAACGAGAAGAAGAAGAGGCAAGAAGGAAACGACCGGAAGAAGAAGAAACAGAGAAGAAACAAGGTCTAGGAGAGAAGGAAAACAGTGAAAGTCAAACGGTAACGGTACTCTTAGACATTTTGGCAGAGTTAAGAAATCTGAAACAAATGTATCAGACTTCTTTATTACGACCCAAGAGAAAAAGACCTTCCCGAGCCAAACAGTCCAACCCGGTTACTACACCTGAGATACCACCCCTAGTGATTTCTACCAAATCATCGACAGGAGCAAGTCCAGAAGTAGGCCTTGGCAGTGGCAAAGGCTTAAGGCAGTTAAAGCTGATTGCTTCTAGTTCCTGACTTTGTTTTTGTTTTGAAAATAAAACAAAAACAAACAACCAACGGCCCTTTTCAGGGCCACTCACTTCTTTCGAAAAGAGATAGTATTCATTTTGCCAAAATCAATTAAAACTCAAAATCCCTTTTTTAACCCCACGATGTACGTGTGTGAGTGTGTGAGTGTAGCCCATTATTCTAAAAAATCAAAACTAGGAGACACTTAAGTTTTTCAGGCTGGTCTATTCTGGTACAAATTTTATAATCCAATGTCACAACACAACACAACACTTTTTTAAAAAGTTTATAGACTTCTTCTGTGTCTTTTTTTCTTTCACTCTCTCTGTTTTCTAATTTTCTTCACTTTCACAGGTTTTTTTCCTCTTCTTCCTCACATTTTTCTCGTCTTCTTTTCTTTTCTGTATTCTCTCTCTGGACGTGTCGGTGTTCTTCTTTTGCCGAGGGCACCTCTTCTTCTTCCTCCTGCTCCCGTTGTTTCTTAGAGCAGTCTGAAGACCAATGTCCTTTCTCTTGACAATGATAACAGGTATCCTGACTTCTGTCTCTTTTGACACTGGTTTTGCTTTTTTGACGGCCTGGACATTCTGTAGCCCAATGCCCTTTCTTCTGACAGATATAGCAAGTATCTTGACTTTTATCTCGAAAGGAGGGGGAGTAGTCGGTCGGCTTGTCTGAAGAAAACTTTCTTATGACACCTCGCAAAGCTCTGATCAGAAGTTCGATCTGTGTGGGTTCTTCCATCCTGCTGGTCGGCTTGAGAGTCAAATGAATACTGAGAGGAAAGGCAATAGACCTTTATATATACACTGGTCTGACATGGATATAAAGGTGTCCATAGCGTTTCAAATGTAGTCATTTGACTTTTTGCAGTCAAGATGAAACGATCGTATCATTTCGTAAAGAAAGGAGAAGAAAGTAAGAGGCAGAAACGTGATTTATCGCCTCGCACAGTAGCTGAAATCTTCGCTCAGATTCATGCCAGCGATTTTGAAGATGACATGAGTGAACCAGAATCCAGACCCAGAGAGTCTACACCAAGTCAAAGTTCACCATCACCACTAAACCCTGAAAAGTACTACCACATTCGAGAAACCGAGAAACGACCCTCCTGAAAATTTAGAACCACGGCCTACACGTACACGGTGAAGTTTAGAGATTTTAAGTCCGACGTACCGTTGGAGAAAGCGGAAGGGTTCATCACCGATGTGTTGGATTCTTTGTTAACCACACTGAAACAGCAATGTGAAGCCAAAGAAGACGATCGCTTAAGACTTTCCATTCGTCACGAAAGTTTGAAATCCCCCGTTTGGATCGAGTTTAGCAGCCCGGCAGAATTGACACCTTTCAAAGTCATCGACAAGATTCAACACGTACAGCAATCTAACGAAAAGTTTCACATCACCGACGGAAAAGCTACACTGTTCATGACCAACGTGTCTCTTCCCCAAGGAACCGGACAACGAAAAAGGTGTTATTGGTGGACGACTTTCGCAGCACCAAAAAAGAGCATCGTTCAATTTAACAACACTCAAGACCAGATGTGCTTCGCCCGTGCCATCGTGGTGGGACAAACGTATGCCGACAAGAACGACACGGCAGAATGGAAAAGAGCTTGGTGAACAATTAAAAAATCGGACCGAGCCAAACAACGAAGAGAAGCAGAACTCCTGTTACAACAAGCTGGCGTGTCCAAAGACAGACCCTGCGGAATTCCTGAAATGCAAAAATTGCAAGGCGTCTTGGCTCCACGCTACACCTTGAAAGTACACCCTCAAGAAGTGCGCGGACCTCTGTTATTTCGAGGCAAAAATTTCAAAGACGGAAAATACATTCGCGTCTATCATCACCATGAACATTTCGATCCCATTACTAATATCACTGGATTCCTAGTATACAGTTATTACTATGAGGAATGTGACTATGCCTATAACAATCGAGAGCCACACAAGCATTGTGGATCGAAATGTGAGGGATGTTTGGCCTCTAAACCCTGTCTGGACGAAGGACAAGAACGAGTGCATTGCTCTGCTTGTCAGCGCACTTTTGTCAGCCCTGCCTGTTACCGATAACATACAAAGACGCACGGTTCACAGCGGAAAAGTGCTTGTCAACTCCTGAGATTGTGCCCTACTTGTGAACAATGCATACGTACCAATAATGCCAAATCGTGGACTTTGAACACGAATGCTACATTCAAAAATACCATTCCAAACATGAAGAAGAAGAAGATGACCAGAAGAAAGGCAATTTCATCTTTCTCGATTTCGAATGCATGCAACAGACCGGCATTCACATTCCTAATTTCTGCGTGGCTCACCGAGCGTGCGAAAAGTGCATCCAAGAGCCTATCTTTAATCATTGCCCTCACTGCAGTGAGATTCCTGGAGGACGTGAAAAAATCTTTCGGGGAACTAACACGTTGGCCGATTTCGCCCAACATGTTGGCCGATTTCGCCCAATGGATCTAAAACCCTGTCGACGAGACGTGGAGTCAAGAGGACATCGAACGTTACGGAGATTGTCATCGCTATGCAACGGTGATGGCTCACAATTTCTTGGGATACGATAAACAATTTCTTCTCAGATACTATACGGAACAAGGCACCGAACGTCCTAAAGTGACTTTGAATGGAGCCCAAATCATTTCCATGCAAGTGGGATAAGTACAGTTTAAAGATTCGATTAGTTACTTGGCCATGCCTTTGAACCGATTGCCTAAAACGTTTGGAATGACAGAAATGGCCAAAGTCTATTTTCCACACTTTTTCAATACCGAAGCCAATCTACACGCGTTTCTGCCCCATTTGCCTAAGGCACACTACTACGACCCCGACAACATGCGCACCGAACAATGAGAAGCTTTCTACGCTTGGTATCACACTCACGCCTCAGATCCTTTCAACTTTCAGGAAGAAATGTTAAAATATTGTCGTTCCGACGTGGACATTTTACGGCGTTGCGGTGGAAAATTTCGAGAATTGTTCAGGGAACACGGAGGGATCGATCCTTTGCAAGAAGCCTGCACCATTGCCAAATCGTGTTCCTTAGTGTACCGCCAACGATTCATGCCCGAGAACGCCATGGCTGTCATAAATCCTCAAACGACCAACTTTGTCAATCGTCAATATTCGGTCAAAGCCCTACGCTGGTTACATTACTTGTGCGACAAGGAAGACAAATGGATCCAACACGCCCACAACGGAGGAGGAGGAGAAAAGACCATTGGCAGGTATTCGGTGGATGGCTGGGACTTAGAAAACCCCCAGATCGTGTACGAGTTTAACGGGTGCTTATTTCACGAATGTCCGATCTGTTGCCCTCATCGTGACACTACAAATCAGTTTTTACAACGGACCACTTGTCAGCGGCGCTTAAAGTTAGAACAGCAAGGATACCAAGTGGTAGAAATGTGGGAACACGAGTACAATCACCGTTTGAAAACCGATCCCGAGTTTAAATGCATCGTGGAAAGTTACAAGCTGGTGGACCCACTGAACCCACGGGACAGTTTGTACTGAAGACGGTTGATTGCCACCTGTTTGCTGTACCAAGTCGACGAGGAGAAAGAAGAAGAAATCAAATACTTGGACGTGTGTTCACTGTATCCGTACATATGCAAACATTGTCACTTTCCCGCAGGGCACACGCAATTGCTGACGGAACACATCGACGTGGACAACATTCAACAATTCGAAGGATTGATCAAATGTAAAGTCTTGCCTCCTATGGACTTGTACCATCCCGTTTTACCTCAACATTGCCAAGGAAAACTGATGTTTCCCTTGTGTTGAACTTGTGCCGAAACGTGCAACCAAGACCGACCTTATCAGTACACTCAGAAAGAACGCGCCTTGATGGGAACGTGGGTCAGCGTGGAATTGTTCAAAGCTCTGGACCTGGGATACCAACTGTTAGAAGTGTACGAAATTTACCACTTTCCCAAGACAGAAAAATACCACAAGGGTGACAAGACTCAGAAAGGCATTTTCGCAGACTACGTGAATGCCTTTTTCAAACTGAAACAAGAAGCCAGCGGTAATCCTTCCTGGTGCCACGCTCCCGAAGGCCAAAAGAAATTCAAAGAGAAATACTGGGAGCAGGAAGGCATCACTTTAGACCACGTAGAGAAAAACGAAGGAAGACGATCGTTTGCCAAAGTAATGTTAAATTGCTTGTGGGGTAAAATGGCACAATGACCGTGTTTACCGAAGACGGAGTATCTGACAGAACCTTCTCGCTACTTCCAGATGATTCACGACAAAATCAAATACATGAAACACGTGGATGTCGTTCGTGAGGACCTGGTCTTAGTTAATTACGAAGAAGAACTGGACTTTGTAGAAGCCGTTGAATTTGGAAATGTCATCATTGCGGCTTACGTGACAGCCCATGCTCGCTTAAAACTGTACGAAGTTTTAGAACTGTTATGAGATCGTGTGCTGTATTTTGACATGGACAGTTGCATCTACGTCGATCGACTAGGTCAACGTCACCCTGTCATCGAAGGAGACCGTTTAGGAGCCTGGACAGACGAGCATCCCGACGAAACGATTCCAAGTTTTACAAGTGGCGGTCCCAAAAATTACGGCTACGAATACCGGGAAAAAAGGAGAAGTGCACACGGATTGTAAAGTGAAAGGATTGACTCTCAATTATTGCACCAGTCGAGTGGTGAACTTTGGCATCTTGAAAGAAGCCTTGAAGTCTGGACAGGATCGAAATTTTAAAGTGACCACCCACGAACCGTACAAGATTGTACGTTTGCCCACACACCAAATCATCAGCCGGCCCTTGGAAAAAGTCTATCAAATCGTGTACCAGAAGCGAGTACGGCTTCCCAATCACTTCACTTTACCGTACGGTCACGTCGTTATCGGTCAGCATATAAAAAGGGACAACGTCCATGAAAGATTATTTATTGTCACTACAGGCAGCAAGCGAGAAAGATGAATCCTTTCAGACAGCAAGTATCAAGCGTAAGACTCAAGTCCAACGAGAAACTCGAGTACGATGCTGTGCCTTGCGATTGCAGGGATGCCGGACCCTATGACCTCAGCGATTCAGTACCACATCATGGAAATTTTGCTATGACTATACCTACCATGGAAAGTGATACTGTGTGTGTCAAACCTGACGGATGCGAAAGCGATGCCACTCGTCATCGTTCACCTTTTCACTTTACTGGTTTTCATTATTGGATGTCATCATTATGAAACCATAGGCTACCACCCTAGGGATGTCATCCAAAACTGAGCAAACTCCGGCATATTTCACCGTACCGTCATCGAAATGAACCTGTGAAAGACGAATATTCGTTCCCTGTGAGATTGCCTGAAAACTGCGACTTTGAAAGTCTATTCCAAACCTTCCGAGGAAAATGGCCTAAATATCTGGGAGAACCTAACCCCGAAGAATTAGCTAGAGCCGGATTTATCTACTTGGGCGAAGGGGATAAAGTCAAGTACTTCAGTTGCGGTGTGTCACTTCACGAGTGGGAGAAGAAAGATTCCGCTTACCTGGAACATGCTCGATGGTCTCCGGATTGTCACTACCTACCTTTAGTGGGACCTCGTCATTGAAGTGGCATACCATGTCGTTTAAGAAACCAGTTTGGCTAGGAGTCAAACGTTGGACAACACCTAGACAAGTATTTACACCCCATTTGAAAAATAATATTCAAACATTACCAAACAAATTGGAAGAGAAGATCTACAAGGACATTTGGCTGGGGCTTGCCAGAGCAAAATTTCAATGGGTGACTGAGGAACTTTTATGTCGAGAAATTCACAAGAGAAAATTGACATGAAGTCAACAAACAAGTCAGATTTCTCTGGATCAAGTGCTTTAGACCATTTACATTAGAAGATTTTATTGACATTCTTGACCGTTTCCTGGAATGGCAGTGGGCAGTAATTACTCACTACATCCGTCACTTTCGCTCTAGAAGTGTTTGACTGACATGGTCATGGATACTTTAAAAGAGAACATTCGTGGTTTGCCTGTGGAGTTGAGAGAACGCATTTACCGAGAGTTGGTCAAAATACAAGTGAAACGCAAAGAATAATTGCATCCATTACGTCACTAATGTTGGAATCACTGTTACCTGAATGTTTGAAAGTCCTGATCCATTTCAAAGCGTTCCATTAGTCAGACATTGATGAATCGCGTAAAATTCATAAAGTTTTGGATGCCACTCATTCAGCTTACAAGGTGATTCTAATACACCGAATTCCAACGGACGAGTTAGAGGATTACAACAAATCTTTACAAGAACTATTCTTTTTAGTTCAAGAGGAATCTTCTGTGCGACGTGTGGTGTGTGAGTTAGTGACTAAACATTTTTGGTGCGGTACAGAAATAAAACCGATGCTGTTCAAAAAGTACACTTATTACTTTACACCAAAGAGGGTATAAAAACGGACTACCATGCCACGACCTTTAGCAATCGTGATACAACAGATTCAGTGGAAGGAAATCAATGACAATATTCAAATGGTGAAGGATTACGATTGCATTTTAAGAGAACTGTGTCCATTGAACTGGGGTCAACGTGTGGTGTGTGTCTTAGTGACTTGCTTTCTGGGATTTCATTTACCGGCCGATTGCTTGTGGACTCTTTACGAACAGCACATATCAACCAAAACGTGAAAGTGGTCCATTTAAATGTAAACGAAAAACTCATTCTGCTCAAAGCTTTGCGCTTTCATCTCGATACTTCTCGGCCTCTACAGGAAAAAAAGATTTGTAAACTTTTAGGTATTGAAGATGTCTACGATGATGTGTGTGTAGCTTGTGACTTACACCCTCACTGGAAAGATGTATGTGACTTGAAAAGTTGGGGTTTTGAGGCTTGGACAAAAGAAGTGGCACACTATGCCCAAGATTTGTCATCCTAACTTTAAACGTTCAGTGAAAAAAGAAACCTTTAAACCTGTGTTAGTGACAGTACCAGAATAAGAACCACTCCCTTCAGGACAGGACAGGACCGTCATTGACATCCCCGAAAGACCATTCCAGGAGGATCCCCGTGTCACTGTGCCAAGGAGTGTAGAGACTCTAAGAACATTACACACTGTCCCTACGATACCTCATCTTGATCACCAAAAATGTCGTACAAAAGACTTGTTTATATTCTACTATGATCGTTTTGATGTGTCTTTTATTCATGTACTTAGCCATTTGGCTTTTATGTATTTTTGTCTTTCGTGTTGTTCACAATTAAAGATGGCGATAAACGTGTCCTGAAAAAAGTATTAAAATTCTTGTCTTGTCTGTCTTCGTGTCAAAAGTGACATTCCTTACAGTACTATGGCTACCTCTACTGTCTCTACTCCCTCTTCCTCCACTTGCAAAGTCATCGACGAACACTTAAATCGAACCAGTTGGGAGGCTTTCTATCTTCGCCATCCCTTTAACATGCTCATTGCCGGACCTAGCGGTTCAGGCAAAACCGAATTTGTCAAACGTTTGATCGAACATAAACATCATTTGATCGATTGTCCACCTCAACGAATCGTGTGGTGTTACAAAGAGTGGCAATCGGCGTACAGCCTTCTGCGAGAAAGTCAAGGCGATTCCATCGTCTTTGTGGAAGGCATTCCTGGCGAAGACGACCGGATCGTGTCTGACCCTAGTCAAATCCATCTGGTCATCTTCGACGACATGTTAGGAGAAGACGAAGAAGAAATTAAACTGTGGTTTACGCGCAAAAGACATCATCGTAATGCCAGTGTCATTTATATTACCCAACATTTGTTTCAACAAAGTAAATCCCATTGTACCATCAGTATCAATGATCATTACGTGATCTTGTTTAAAAGCCCTAGAGATAAATCGCAAGTGCAAGTGTTAACCAAACAGTTAGGAACGCCTTGGCTGACTCATGCGTATGACGATGCCACTCAAACTCTACACGCTTATATACTCGTGGATTTAAAACCCACCACCTCCGATTATTTGCGATTTCGTACCCATCTGTTTCACCACTGGTGCCAAGACGGAGGTTCTGTCGTGTACCATCGTCGACTTAGCAACAACAACCAAAAAACGTATATAAAATCCTCGGTCACTTTGGGTTTGTCTCACACAGAGTCAAAATGACGTCCCTTCAGTCTCATCTTCCCGTCAAATTGATTCGTGCCTTGTACGGCATCAGTCGCGAAAAAAATCCACAAATACGTGCTCGTGTCTTAGAAGTTAGTCTCAAAGAAGTCTGACGATGTTTTACAGTGACAACACGTCAATTACTGCAAGGCATCATTCACATTCCACATCAAACCAAACGGTTTTTTTTTTTTAGAAACAAAGTAGCCATGACCCAGCTGGCCGATCCTCGCATCGACACGCAAACCAAAAAGCAAATCATTTTGAAACCTGAAGGTAGCGGTTCTTTAGGAGATTGCTTAGCCAAACAATGACAAGTTCGTCGCCAAATGGTCCAATAGAAAATCCCCATTCGTCAAAAGAAAAAGATGTTGGTGCAACGCGGAGGAATTTTACCCCTGTTAGGACCCTTGCTGGGAACAATAGGAGGGCCCTTGCTGTAAGGAGTATTGGGAACAATGGGAAGAATCCTGGGATGAAGATAAAAGGTCAAGAAGATAAAAGGGACCTCTGGAATCAAAAGATCTCAGACGTGACCCTTGAAATCCAATGGAAGGACGAAAACTGGCTTTAGTGCCTTACAAACGATGGCTGGAATACCATCGTTGGCAAGAACAACGGATCCCACATTTACGTCCCAATCCTCATTTGACCGAGATGTCCCAGTTACAACACGAATTGCAACCATTGATGGATAGCTGCGATTTGTAAGAAACGGAAAAATCGCAACGGTACTGGCAACTGTTGCAACGACTGCAACTCTTTCACCAGAAAGCTTTAGATGAAACAGCTCTACCCACTCTGAAAGATTTTAAGGCTCTGATGAAAACTCCATTACCAACACCCCTACCCCCCAGTGGTCAAGACAGATGCAGCCCCACGGATGTCTGAGGAAGAAGAGGTACGAGAAGTCTTTCAAGCACCATCAGCAGTTCCCATCCCTAGTACGATTTCAGCGTCCTTTTTGACCCCTTCCCCTACACCCCAACGAGAAGAACTTAAAGCTTGGGTTGAAAAGATGATGTCCACTCCACTTTCGACAGAAGTCATAAAGAAAGAAGGGAAACCAGAAGTGAAAAAAGTAAAGACGACCAAAGCCATCCCATTACCACCACCACCACCAAGACTACCTTCGACTACTACTCCTGTGGCACATCGGACACGTAAAGACGTTTCTAAACCACACCCTCTTCCCATCCAGAGTACCATCACTTATTAAAAAATGGAGAAGGTGTTAGCCAACATTTACTACGATCCATCCCATCCTGCAGGTTACGGAGGGGTTCAGAAATTGTATCGTGCTGCCAGAACTCGACTGAAAAGTGTCCGTTTACCTCAAGTGCACCGATGGTTACAAGAACAAGCCAAGTACACCTTGCACAAACCCATTCGACGAAAATTTTTCAGAAGTCGCACCCCTGTGGAGGGTATCGATCATCAATGGCAAGCCGATTTAGCCGATGTCTCTCATTTGGCCACCTACAATCGTGGCTACAGATATTTGTTTTTGGTCATCGACGTCTTTTCCAAATTTGCCTGGGCTGTGCCATTGACTTCCAAATCGAGCAGTGAGTTAGTGCGAGCCCTCAAACTGGTGTTGAAACAGCGGGCGTCACCCTCTTCGATGGAAAACCGACAAAAGCACCGAATTTCTGAGCCAAGCTTTCCCAAAAGAATTGAAGAAACGTGACATTCAATTTTTCACCACCGAGAATCCCGAAACCAAAGCCAGCATCGTGGAACGTTTTCAACGCACCTTGAAAGAACGCATGTGGAAATATTTTACGCATCAACACAGTCTCAAGTACATCGACGTCTTGCCACACTTAGTCCAATTGTACAACCAATCTTACCATCGGAGCATCGGACGTGCCCCCCAGTAAGTGACTTCCGACAACGAAGTGACCGCCTTCGAGCGCCTGTTTGGTACGTCCCCGACAGTTACTGTCCCCAAAAAAGGTGGAGTGTTGGCAGAAGGAGATTGGGTGCGCATTGGCAAAACCAAACGCACTTTCAACAAAGGTCACTTACCCAACTGGACCACCGAATTGTTTCGTGTCACTGAACGTGTGCGTGGCCGTTTTCCTCCCGTCTATAAACTGGAAGACATGAACGGGGAAGTATTAAAAGGAACGTTTTACTTTCCTGAGTTACAACGTGTGACTAAAAGAGAAGACGACGTGTACGAGATCAAATGCATTCTCGATCGAAGAACCCGAAAAGTGGGAAAACGACGTGTCAAAGAAGTCAAAGTACGTTGGAAAGGATATCCGCCCAGTTTTGACTCTTGGATCGACGCTTCGCAAATCATCGACTATAAAAAGAAGTGACCATCATGCCCTTCAGCACAGCCTCAGCTACCGCAGTGACAGCTCCTTCCCCCAGTTCTTCTCTGCAAGATCTACAAAAGCAACCCTTGTGGGTGTGGTGTGGAGAACGTCTGCCTAAAACGCAAATCGTCTTTTTCTACCAAATCTTTGTGGTGTATTGTGTCATCGGTGCTGCCATTGCCAATTTGAGTTTGCAACAAGGAGACAAAGAATTGTGGACCATTTTACTCAGAAGTTGCATCGGTTACCTTCCTCCCAATCCGTCTCTGAAATATTCTTCTAACGGGAACAACAACGGGAGTCTTGCGTCCAACGCCAGTCTCCCTTCCAAACGTCACCATAACCATCCTCTTTTAGACACTCCTCTGACTTCTAGCGACACCTCGGCCACTAGAACTCTGGAATTATGAACAACCAATTTTACTTAACGTTACCCAGTGACAGTTCCATGGAGATGTTTCCCAATAACACCTTATACTGTTACACGGCCAAATTACCTCAGGCCATCCAAATGGATCACGAAGCCCATTGGGAAGTGGCTTTGGTGGAAATGATTCACCCTACACAAATCAAAAACATCGTCGAAAATCAAAACACTTTTACGGTAGAAGTTCATGACCAGCAAGTGCAACAACACTTGGATGAACGCGCCAGTGTAGGTGACTATGAAATCACAAGACCCCAAAACTAAACGAACCACTTATCGGTTGAAAATTCCCCCAGGCTATTATTTTAGTGGTCAACATTTAGTCAACGCCATTGCTGACAGGTTCATGTTTAGTAAAGTCTTGGAGAAAACCAGAAAATGTGTCATGATCGAATACCACAAAATAGCTCGTCGTCTCCTAATAAAATTTTCAGACGACAAAGTATTGGCCATTACATTTTGTCCTGAATTGTATGGCATTTTGGGTGGAGACCCAAAGATGATCAAGATTAGAAACGAAATATCAGCCGTTACCAGTAACTCGGATTTTGCAAAATATTTTAGATTCCCTGTAGAAATGAACCAAGGACTGAATTTGATCTTTGTGTACTCCGATGTGGCGGAGTACAACGTGGTGGGACACACCTCCGTACAGTTACTGCGTGTCATTCCTTTCAAAGTGGATTCTGCCACGAAAGCTGACTAGGAAGGTGGAAACACCTATCACGTTCACCGCGAATATGTACATCCTCACTAATTACCCGTCAGTAAGTCGTATTTCGACATTGTCAACATTACTATAAAAGGAGATCTGGGACACAATATTTCATTCACCAAAGGGAAAGTCACAGTGAAACTCCATTTTCGAAAACGATTACTCTAACCCCTTGTCAGTCATGTATCCTGTGTACCAAGGAGTCGCTATAAATGCCCTGGGCGCTGCCTAGTCAGGCATTCCTGCTTCCCTGACGCCACAGCAAGGACAAGGCAGAAAAAGACGAAGAAAAAAACACCCCTTCAGAGGACTTCACACCCCCATAGCTAGAAAGACTAAGAAAAGAAAAACCGTCTGAGACTTAGACGTTTTTGATTATTTAAAAATCACAGAGAGAAAGATGATGCCCCGAGAGTCTTGCGCCTGTTCCAAGTCGGAACTAGATCTGTTTGCCATGCCACCCACCATGATGACGATGCAAGAATCCCAATGGGTCGAATTTCATCCCGTCTCCTCTTTGATGGATTCAGCTCCCATCGAAGATTACATCGATCTGAATAGCAGTTACTTGTACCTGAAACTGAAAGTGATCAAAACGGACAACACCAATCCGGGAGTCGATGCCAGAGTAGCTCCCGTCAACAATTTCATGCATTCCTTGTTCAGCGAAGTGGATTTGTACTTGAATAACAGACTGGTCGTCAGCAGCATGGATACTTACCCGTACCGAGCGTACCTGGAAAATCTCTTGACAGCAGATGACAATCCTCACAATGTGGGCTTTAACGACCGACGAAAGAAAATTCTGCAAGGACGTAGTTTAGAACTGATGTATTGTTTGCAAGACAAATATTTGCTCAACGGAGTGGATATTCGCCTGAGACTAAATCGCAACAGTGTCGCTTTCCATTTGATGGCTCATGCCAACGAGTACAAAACCATCATCCAAGAAGCCAGACTTAACGTGCACCGCGTAGAAGTGTTACCTAAGGCATGAAACGACATCAGTCACACATTGAGCAGAACGACCGCCAAGTATCCGATACGACGCGTAGAAGTGAAAACATTCACCATTGCTGGTGGACTCCGATCCAAGATCGAAGATCATCTGTTTTAACGACAGTTACCCAAACGTTTAATCATTGGTATCGTCAGTAATGCAGCCCTCAGCGGAGCCCACGATCAAAATCCTTTCCAGTTTAAGCACTACAGAGTGTCCAAGATCGAAGTCAGTCGCGATGGCAAGACCTTGTGTACCAGACCCTTCGAATCTAACTTTGCCCAGAAGAATTACTTGAGATCGTACTTGTCCCTGTACGAAGCTACCGGGCAACTAGGAACCAACACCAGTCACGGTATTTCGTACGAAGATTGTGTAGGAGGTTACACTTTGTGGGCCTTTGATTTCACTCCAGACCAAGGCAGCAACGAAGGACATTTCCACCCTATAAAATCTGGTCAACTGCGTGTAGAACTTCAGTTTGCAGAAGCTGTCGCCTAGACAGTGAACGTCACCCTGTATGCCGAATTTGATAATACCATGGAAATCAACAGTTTGAGAGAAGTCATTCTAGACTATTAGAAGCTATGGAAGACTCTTACCCCTCTTTGAACAGTAGAGAATCTTTGGAAATGGAAAGGGATGATACCGTGAAAGCAGAACCCCAAGACAAAGACGAAGAGGACATAGTGGTCACGTCCAGATGGCCAGAACAAGAACAACATTTCGTGTCCTGTTTTGCCTGGCGGATAAAATTACGAAAGTGACTAAGAAAGATTGCTATGGATGTCAAAACGATCATCCCAGTCAAATTCAACACGATAAATGTCTGATGATAAGCCAAGAAGAAAAATTGGACGAGTATCTGGACGATTCTTGGAAGAAGCAGTGTTGCATGAGTGGTATAAAGGCTTGCGTGATCATTTCTTCCCTCCACTGACTACTCTGGAGATATATCGCATCGAAGCTCTCTTAGCTCAAAGTACGAAGACGAAGCAAAGAAACGGTTACTTGTCAGAGATTTTCCAACAAAAATTCAGAATTGAATTGATGACTTATCATTACCTGTGAAAATAACAACAAAACAAAAAATGGATACCTGGGATCTTTATTACCTTTTGAACAACAGTTCGTACACTGCTTCTAGGAATCCTGTCGTGTGCGCTAAAGATGAACTTCCTCATCACCAAACCTCAAGACCATCAAGGTTATGTCATCAACACGGACGACAGTCATCTCCAAGGAACCCACTGGGTCGCCGTCTACTTCCCTGAAGAGGATTGTGTGGAGTATTTTGATTCGTATGGATTACCCCCTTTGGAAGACGACATCATTGACTTTATAAGAGGAAATGCCCAGACGACACGATTCAATAATGTGAAATTATAAGGCACAGATTCCATGGTGTGTGGACAATATTGTGTTTATTTTCTTCATCAACGCAGTCTTGAATATTCTTTAGAACATTTAGTGACTTATTTTGATCGTAACTCTTCTAGAAACGATGAGAAAGTAGATCGATAGTTTTGTGACCATTATGGCTATCTTTTGTCTTTAGCTAGGAAACGTAGTGTACGTCAATGGCCTCATGACTTCTATCAGTGGAAATCTCACATGATTTCACAATGTTGTCAACCTTGTCAAAAGAAAGTTTGTTTAATGTTATTGTTAATTGTTAGTGGTTAATTGTTTGTTTGAATAAAAAATGTTGTGTTTTGAAACAAAATGTGTCTGTCGTTTGTTTTCAAAAACACTGTGAATGTATGCTCTTTGACTTCTCTCTATCCCTCACCATGACATTGGCTATCATAGCGTTTCGACTCAACAAAAACACTAGTAGGGATGTTTTCTATCGCGTCCGCGTTTGAACCATATAAAGCGGTTCGGTCTCCATTAACAACAACAGTCTGGCCATCCATGGTTGACTCGTCTACCTATGAACATGCCTTCCAGACTAGCCAAGCTGAACGAAGCTTACGTGAATTTACATCGTGTCAGGCTAAACCTGATACCGAAACCTGAAGAGATAGAGAATATCAGGATGTTAACAATAGCCCAAGACCTGGTAGAAGAGGTCTTCAGAGAGGAAATCAAGAAAGAGCAAGAAGAGTAGACAGAAAAGTACAGACTTCAGAAGCAGCAGAGAGAACAGCAGCAGCAGCAGCAACAGTAGCAGCAGGAACCAGACAGAGGTTTTGTTGACTGCCGTGTGGACACCAAGAAGTTCTCCTTCTCTTTCCGCAGAAGCAGACCGTATCGTGTAGGAAAGCCTGCCGCCAGACGGGGACGCAGTCTTAGACAGTAAAAAGATTGGCATCACTCCCCGTCAACATAAACAGCCCTTTTCAGGGCTACCCCAATAATCTAGAAAAGACATACTAATTCAATTGCCAAAATATTTGTGTGTTTATGTTTTAAAAAATAGAAGTGTCTATAAGCACCTCGTTTCTTTTGTCAGTAAAAATCCACACTTCGTTTCTCTGTCTTGTCGAATAGTGCATGTCTGTGTTTGTAAGTTTAAAAAATGTCAACGTGAGTGTTTCTTTTAGGTCCGCGCGCTTGATGTGATGGTAAGTTTTGGTGCCAGGGGATGTTTACCTTCAACTCCGTGCTGCACGGATATAAAGTGGAGCGCTCGTCAGTCTGGCTACCCACGTTGACTCGTCAACATTGAACATGAGTAGCAGACTAACCAAATTACTCGAACTTTAGATGCACCTGGAGTATGCCAGGCGCCTCCTGGACGAGCTAGCCATAGAGGTCATTGCAGAATCAGACCGGCTGAAAGAAGAGGAGAAGGAAAAGAAGAGAGGTATCCTGCCTCACCTCATGCTAAGACCTCAGCCTGAGGTGAGGACACCAACGCCTCCACAGCCAACACTTTCACAACAAAGACAGCCACAGCCTCTGCCACCAGTACCACCAGTACCAAGAGTGGCTGACCCCCAGACAGAAAACTGGGAGGTGGAGGCAATGGAGGAGTTGGAGAGACAGCGACAAGAGTGAGAGCCGCAGAGACCTCATCCCCGTGTGTGGCATAGAAGAAGAAGAAGACAGAGGGAACAACATGTGTTCACTATCCCACAAACAGAGGAGTGAGATAGTGAAGCCACTCAACCTCCCTCTGCACTCCCAAGAGAAAGATTAAATTGAGAGCAGGAATGGAGCAGACGTTGCGTCTGTGGGGCCAGACCTGGGAGGTGTCACCATTAGTCAGGTGCGTCTGAAGTTGGAAATGAAAAACAGCCCTTCTCAGGGCTAACCAGATCTCTAGAAAAGAGCTACTATTCAAGTTGCCAATTTGTGTGAACGTAGAGTAATGTAACTATAAACACTCACTCCTTTACTGATGTGTGAGTGTGTGTTTTGCGTTCGCGTACGTTTGTGTGGAGAGTAGATATGGTATGTTTTTCCTCTCTTCCCGTCTGTGTGGATAGTATAGTGTGTGTTCTATGCATTGGAGTTGGTTTGTGTGGATAGTAAATATGGTGTGTTTTATGCGTTCGCGTCCGTTTGTGTGGATAGTATATGGTGTGTTTGTGTGCATTCGCGTCCGTTTGTGTGGATAGTATATGTGGTGTGTTTTATGCATTCGCGTCCGTTTGTGTAGATAGTATATAAGATGTGAAGTGAGTGTAAGGGATGTTTTCCTTTACGTCCGTGCTCCACGGATATAAATCAGAGCTCTCGTCAGTCTGGCTACCCGCATTGACTAGTTAACACCTTTCAAAATGAACGTGTTTAACAAGTTAAAACACATTTGGTACTGGATGGTGGATGGAGCCTATATGGTGGAAAGACTTCAACAGGAATGGAGGTTCCCAGGCAGTCTAGACTTTGCGATCAGCCTGAAAGTAGCCAGGGATCTGTTGCAAGGCATGATAGAGGAGGAAGTAGAGAAGTTAAGAGGCTTCATCCATCCTAAATATGTGAGAGTGGGCACCTTGAATCAAAGCCTTGATGTTATCATCGAAGTGAGGTGCTTTTTGCAAAAGATATTTAATTTGACAGAGTGGTCTTTTGTCAAATGGGGCTTAGAGCAGTTAAATAAAGCCGACGACATGATGAAAAGGGTGTTGGAAGAGGAGGTAAAGAAGATTAAAGAGACATGGGCAAAAGAAAGAAAGGAGAAAGAAAACAGAAAAAAATAGAAGTTTGACAGACTGAACAACAACTGGATCAAGGTGCAGGAAAAATTCAGAGCAATGGGACATCCTGACTGGATGCCAGACGAAGAAAAGAAGAAGAAGAAAGAAATTATTGGAAAAGTGAAGAACTGGTGGAAGAAGTGGAGACAGTAGAAGAAGACCCCAAAGGCCCTTTTCACGGCCACTTCATATGCCTCGAAAAGATTTATTCTTTCTTGCCTATATGTGTTATCTATGTGTTTATATATGTCTCTGTCTCTTTTGCATTTGTCCCTACCTAGAGTAGCTGCGTGTATTCAGGTCAGCCACTTGCAACATTGTTGCAAGTGTCCAGTACCGTGACGTCACCCCACCTGTTCCATTCCTGTTGTCGCTATACAGGTCCATTAGTTTTTGTCTCTTTATAGGCCCAGGGGATTTTTTTGTCTCCATATTCCCCCAGGGGGATCTGTAATGTATTTTCCCATTGTCTCTATATCGCCCCACTATACTACTGATAACCTTTATTCGTTAAGTGTAAGTATCTATTTTCAATCCAAAGCTCTAGTTCATCTTTACTTATACGACGTTTGAAATGTCTCTTCTGATTTCTGTAAAGACATGATTTTAGATCAGAAAATGTATTCTGATTTCTGTAAAGACATGATTTTAGATCAGAAAATGAATTCGGATTTCTGTAAAGACATGATTTTAGATCAGAAAATGTCTCTTGTTATTTCTGTTCTGATTTCTGTAAAGCCATGATTTTAGATCAGAAAATGCATTCTGATTTCTGTAAAGACATGATTTTAGATCAGAAAATATGTTCTCATTTCTGTAAAGACATGATTTTAGATGAGAAAATGTCTCTTGTTATTTCTGTTCTGATTTCTGTAAAGACATGATTTTAAATCAGAAATGTATTCTGATTTCTGTAAAGACATGATTTTAGATCAGAAAATATATTCTGATTTCTGTAAAGACATGATTTTAGATCAGAAAATGTATTCTGATTTCTGTAAAGACATGATTTTAGATCAGAAAATGACTCTTCTGATTTCTTTAAAGACATGATTTTAGATCAGAAAATGTACGAGATATGCTGCTGCATAACCTCGTTTTGGATCTGAAGCTACATTCTCAAATTAGTTTTAAAGATGATAAAATATTAAAATTAAAATTAGCACCATCGGCATGTTGGTGTTACATTTATTTTGTCTTTCATAGATTATGGTGACAGGGGATAAGTCCACAAACAATTATCAGTATTTTCAATTGAACACAATATTTACGATGATTTCATCTTATGGAGTAAACATGAAACTACTGGCATAAACAATAAAGCACAAAATAAAAAAAAAGACTGTTAGGATAGAAACATGAATTGTATGTACCATTATAAGATGATATAATTGTATGTACCATGTTAAGATGACATAATATATGTACCATTTTGAGATTATATAATGGTATGTAATATTTAAGACGATATAATTGTATGTACCATTTGGAGATGATGTACCATTCTAAGATGATATAATGGTATGTACCATTTTAAGATGATGTAATTGTATGTACCATATTAAGATGATACAGTTGTATGTACCATTTTAAGATGATGTAATTACATGTACCATTTTGAGATGATACAATTGTATGTACCATTTTGAGATGATATAATGGTATGTACCATTTTAAGATGATATAATGGTATGTACCATTTTAAGACGATATATTAGACCACAAAGTTTGATCCAAATATGGTTGTTTATTTATTGAGTGGATTTGAATGCTATATTCCCCTCCTATCATCTCCAGACATCTATAATCATGTGTGCAAGTCTTGATCTTTGATTTCCTTTGTTCTGACATCATATATTTATTGAATGAATGTGTCCTTTAACATTAGTCGATATTGATTTAGGTCGGATTATAATCATTTCTGATCGTAATGCCCTAAATGGCTCTTAAATGCATAATAAAATTCTGTTCTGCTATTTTCAGTTTAATTGCTCAAACGACACGGTGAAAAATTATCGTAATGTATTACACAACTTCCTTATCTAAAACTATTATTTGTAAATTTTATAAATGTGAAGCATTATATGCATCCAGAAACCGTATACAGGTGATGCTTCATTGTCAAAATTTGGGATGGGAGTTAATTGTCGGTGTACACTATCTTTGAGTGGAGATGCTTGTTTTCTTCTGCACTGGGTTGTGCCCTGTGAGGCTGGTGGTTATGGGCTGTAGATGAAAGCACAACATTTCCACGGGAACTATAGATTTTTTGTCCTGCCGTCTTGTAGGTAACACTCCAAATATTTGTAAAACACGTTTCTGAGCATAAAGAGACGAATTTGGGAATTTCAGTACATTTTTAAATTGACTTGTTATACACGCAAAAAAACCTGTCATAATGTACTTACTTTTCATTGATGTCTTTCTGCAGATATGACTCAATGCCATTTAAAAAAAAAATCTACAAATCTTCATTGGTGCTGCAGTAGATTCTTTACATTTCTTTTCAATGAATCTCTAATGATATTCATTATGATTCTTCTTTTGTTTTTGTTTATTTGAAACGCATTCATTTTTATTCTTTGGGGACGTATTAAAGTCGCTTTCTATGTTTTCCTCACTTGCTTTATGAATCTGTCAACCAAATTATGTAGTCTTTGTCATTGGTAGGTTCAACTAGCAATATTTAGATGCATATTTAACTGATAATTATTGATTTTGTGTAAAGCATTTAAAAGTATTGTGTATTGTGATGAAGTTATGCAATTGTATCTTCTCGTGCATTTTGATATCAGTGGTCTAGCACTGAAAAATTACTATGGCCCAGAGTATTGGGCCATGTTTTGTTTTCAAGCAAGTATTACGGATGTGGCCTAGTGACTAGAAGGTATTTTTGCTTTCAATAACATATGAGTGATACAGGGACTCAAATGTAGATTTCCTTTTAAAAATAGTTTTGGAAAATGTGCTGATCTGCAAATGGTCTTATTTTTGTTTTAGTAGACAAACAAGAATATTTGTTTTTTTTTATAACAGAAATAACTATCTTGTTTTACCCGGTTTACTCTGCTTTAATCTCGTTCAATGGCACAGGAACTTTGTTGTAGCGTTGTTTTCACGCAGTAAAATGGAACTAGCACAGAGATTTGAGGATATGTTTGGTTTTCAGCAAAATACCAGTGACCCAGTGACACGATGGTATTTGTGTAAAAAAAAGCAATAAAAAATAATCCAACCCCCATTATTGAAGAAACTTCTTTCCTAAAAGTTATGCCATCAAATTTATTTTAAAATTTTCAAGTAGCTCAGGACCCTCATGTTATATCGTCTGAAAAGCATACCATTGATGAAAACGTCAATATGTTCTTTTAAATCAGCTACCCTCACTTTTACCGTTCATACTGATATTTGTATTGCAAATTATGTCTGTTTAGAACCTTTAATGGCGTTATATACGTGTGGTGCTCACACACACACACACACACACACACACACACACACGACATTACAAGGCAAATGAATTCGCACACTACTTTCGATATCAAATTTTTAAAAAAACGTTAGTTCTCTGTAATTTTTATAATGTGTCTCCTCAGTCTGAAAATGTACTGCTTTGGAATATGCCTGATTTTACCTCGGTTTGAGTGAATATGCTGAATTGAGGCGATGTCGATCTAATTTTAATGTAGTATCGTTGCACTGAAGAAGTGAAGGAAATTCATTCAAAAACCGGATTGCAGGAAATTGTTGCAACCGAGATATTTTCTTCGGCAAAAGTTGTTATAGTTTAAATTTACGAATTCAGGAATCAATGCTGACAACATCTCCTCTATGACTTCATTTTTCCTCCTTTTTTCCTCCGCCAAACCATAAAGGATGTAAAATCTTTCTTTAATGATAACTATTCATTTTCATTAAAATCTGTCCATAATCTAAATTATTTATTTTTGGCATATAAAGACATCATTTTAATATGACACATTCTTGAATTTCTTTTCAATTTGCATTATAAGATTGATCTGTAAACAAATGAGCCCAAAAACTCTGAGTACGAGAAATGCGTTTGCATGATTTCTTACATTATTAAATATTTATCCCATAAAATCTATTAGGTGGAACTTTATATGAAACGTTTGAGACTGTTCATATGTAAATAAGATCTTGAAAGTGTCCTCTGGAGATGGTGGCATCCGGAAAACAGCAATCAATTAGAAGAGTCTCTTTCCTTTCGTAGAGTTTATATGTAAATTATTCCACAGAACACCGTGTTACTTCTTCACTGAGATGAAATTATAGCATTTTAAAGCAATATGGCGCTGCTTTGAAGTCCGTCCTATGCATTATAATGTAATTTTAATGGTGAGTACAATACGACATTGGTATAATTGGATGGATTAAATTACACATAATTTCCGGTAAATTCCAGACGGTTTTAGATAACACTGTCCATATTACTTTAAACGGTTGTTTGAAATGGAAAATAAATATTAACAATGCAATTAACTTCCACGTATTTTTCAAGTCAATGTTGCTCACAACAGAAACTTGCCGTCAAATTCGTCAATACATCACAAGCTAATCAAAAGGAAGTTTCTTTTCATAAAATAAAATGCAGTACAATTCAACAACCACCCGGGATCTTGAAATTCGTTCGCCGGAAATATGGTTCGTCAAATAAAGGAATAATGCATTTATGACGTTTTTCGGACTCGAATCTGTGCTTCTTTTATACCCAGATCTGATTTCGTTATAAGCGGGTCCATTGTGGTCCCAAATTCTGCAGGTGTAGCATTCCTGAAAAATACTGCCTTTTTCCTTCAAAGTGTCATACAAGATTTTTTTCTATTTATGATGAACATATGATGGGTAGTTTTAAAGTAGAAACAGCCGGAATGCATACGAAAATTTTCAAGTTCAGATTAACAGATTAATATCTACCATTATGTATGCTATTCAAACATGTATTTACACATTGAGGCGTATTTCATTGTTCTTCATCTTCTGCACCTACTCTCTCTC
>JAECUM010073288.1:0-16053 GCA_016617855.1 Megalonaias nervosa | reverse complement strand
AATGTCTTGTGTATGTTAAAATTATAATTAAATAATGATATACCGGGTATATGACAATGGTAATTAAATAATAATGCCCTGAGTATGTGTCAATGATAATTAAGCAATAATACACTGGGTATATGACAGTGAGAAATATTTCCTTAACTTACTAGGACAATCCCAAAAGACTTTCATGATAGGCATATGTGCGTTTGTGTGATTCTAGTTCATTATCTTTCAATCTGTGTAATGATAATTAGTGTATAACGGTATTATATACAAACTCGCTAAATATGAATATTGAAACAAGTAAATCAGGGGTGCATTAAATTATAGTCTAAACTAGATTTATGAATATTATTTCCTTGATCGTAGTTGAATTAACTTATGTGTTTCCCTCAGCCTTCAAAACAATATTGACAGTATTAAAATTCAAAGCTAATGTAGCCGTTATTCTGTTTCGTTCCTACGTTATTTTTCTTATCAACAAGGCCATACTAATCTCATATCACCCAGAGAAGCGTAGGTTTACAAATTTGAGGACAGAAAATCAATAAAAAAAACCTGTATTTAAATGTTCGTGGCACCACTTTGTTATGTGACAATCATGATTTTGTTGTATATTTTCGACTTCTGGCAGCTACGTTTGATACAAGTCTTGTCATATAGTTATACCCCTGGTACAATGAATATATACAGCTACAGAGTTGTTTCGGTGAATTCAATAATTTCTGGAAAGCCGTTGCGTTGAGCCTCTCGATCCAAACACACATACACTCAAACTGTCCAAACATGTTTCATTCGAAATGGTAAAGTGCAGAAGAAGCTCTTACTATCGATCCTAAGATTTTAGTGGTGAATACAATCTATCTAGGATGCTCGTGATATTTTACGACTATTGCCATATTGCGATTTAATCGTAAACATCATTTCCCAAGTGTTTAATAAGTTTGATGTTCAGAAGATCATCTGGTTTATTATTTTGACTTTTAGTTATTCACTGTGAAAAGTAAAACTCGAATAAGCAGAATATATCCAATCATCAGAGACATGTCTAACCCCGTATATTAAATAAGAAGATGAAGAAAAAAGGAATATATTTTACCCTCGAAATATCCCGTGTTCAATTTACAAACATATCGAGAAGTTCAGTTCTTACGTGAGCGAGTTTCTTTTCACAAGATTACCTATGATATGGTTCTTGTTCTCTGAGCATGCTACTGTAAAATTCATACAAGTCATGAAGGAGTTCGGCACTTAGTATTTCAGTAATGGGTGTAATTTGCCAGAATTTAATTCTGCATTCCTTTAAATGGTATTCGTTCACCTTATTTGGGATCTCATATGTACATATTCCTTTGGAAGTTCATTATTTACAAAACCCGAGAAATCCATATTGCAAACTCAATGCTAAAGTACTTGGATACTTTTTGATGACATCAACCAATAGGTGTGATCGAATACAATCCAGACTGAATATTCACTCTCCGTTATGTAACAGTGAAAACTACACAAGTTGCTAAAGAAGTTCGTTCTACCCTATATTGTGACGATTAGACTCGATGTGTTCATTTTCTGGACCCAGTTTAGTAACTAGCCACAGTTGTGAATGTCCATAACCGTCAATAATTTTCGTTTGGAATTTTTTTGATGACAGTTAAGGTGCAGAACATTCAGTAATGATAATTGAATAGCCTTCCGTTAAACAGAATTAGTATTAAATTTAAGAGCAACAGTTCATAGCTAATTCAAGATTAGCAAACGCCCATACATGTCCTCTATGACTTTTACTAGCTAAAGTCAAATACATTATTCAACTAGTGTATTAGTTCAGCATTAGTCAGATAATACAATAGGTTTCAAGGTCAGATATTGAAACTTTATCGAATAATGCAGTGGCCGCAACAGTGCAATATACAATTTGAAAACAAATTTCTTCGCGTGTCTCCTTCCCTACACAAGAAAGCACTGAACATAATGCGTCAGCACATCAAAGGTCATGTTGTTTGACGTACGAATTTGTCCTAACAAACTGCATAGATCCCGATCGGAAGGCATTCTATGTGAAGTAGCAGGATCCTACTAATACTTATATGTGGTGTATATGCCATTCTTTATCAGTGCTTGGTCTGGCTTGAATAGTTGCAAACACACTGTTTCGTGAGATCTGTACATGATCGCATGCTTGATTGAGAAAATGTATAACAGTTGAAGATTAAAGTTTTTTGTGTTATAACGGCACGTCTAACACACTGTTGACTATATAGCGTGCCGAGGAGGTGAACGTTAAGTGTATTTCCCAAGGACACGCATAGTATGCCAGTAATGGCTGCCTGGGTAGGTTTCGAGCCCGCGACTTTGGGAATAGGTGTCCGAGTCTCTACCAGCTGTGTTACCGAGTATTTCTGAAGAACACAACACTGCAGTAAAATCTACCCATATTGAAACGCTTTTATTGACGTTCCTACGATGTCATTGCTTCAGTTGTAATTTCTCAATTATGTTGACGAGAAAAGAATTTATAATTTTCAAATCTGTTTTATAATTTGTCCAAAACAAACATGTGTTTTGTTTTGCTAATTATGTTTATCGCATAGCATACACATGTGGTGATTTTTGATACGAGCCTTCAGACTGTTTTGTGGCTATAACTTATTATATATTAGATGCCTCGTAGGTTACATTCACATCTTTGTAAGGTGATGTCCTACATGTGACATAATAGCATTCAATCAATGCTGAAATCTTTATATAAACAATGTAAAGTAATATATTTATAAATGCAAAAGTGAGGCATTTATTAAAGTTCGTATGCATTTCCTGTTAATAGTTGTCTTTTCCTGTTAACAGTTTTGCTATTTGACATAGGATATATGGCACAAACGTCGTTGTAAGTATAATCAAAATGAACAGTTAGGTAGCATACCGTGAATTAAGTTAGGGCTGTGAAATAGATTGAATGTGATACAAATATAAAACCAACATATGACGTTTAGTGAACGTTTCCAAATGGCATTTCTTTCAGACAGAATGGTCTCAAGCGTTCCTCTTTACTGAGCTCTGCCATCTCAGCTATGTCCGGGTGTGTTCAAATGACTGGCTGTGCCAGTGTGGAAATGTGAAAGGGCTCGCCAGTACCTGAACTTGGGTTAGCGATTCTTCCTATTTTTTCCCTGGTTCTTCCTCCAAACGTTATACTGGCATCCATGTGTAGCCTATCGTTTGCTTAAAAATGGAGTTACACCCCATCCCCGCAACTCCCCGAAACAAACAAACAATCTAGGTCGTCGACTAGATTGGAAGCAGTGTTAAAGTGTCGCGAGTATTATGAACAATTAATAATATTTTCATCGTAGAAATAACACTTATAATTAAGCGAGATGAGTAACAATGATTCGAGTGAAAGACGCTAGCGTCTTGGATAGATAGATAAAGAACAAACCAAAATACGTAATAGGTGATGTCAATTAGAAGCACACAATTAGACTGCGAATAGTGTAGAACAGTTCAAGCAATACTTTAGTCGTACTTACAACATCAACACCTACTTAGGTTGCTATGAAAGCTCACAGATTCAGGATATTAAAACTATAGCTGAAACCAATGTCCGAACATTCAAATTAGAATACTTTTACTGAGACTATTCGAACATAAAATAGATTTTCAAGTATTTGTTTGTTCACACATCGAGTTTTGGGAAAATTCTGTAAAATAAAATAGAGTTCTAAAGAAATGCTGCATAATACTAAATTAATGTATTTTCAAAGGAACAAATTAAAAGCTGCTAATTAATTTCAATTCACTGGGCAACTCAGTCCAGTCGCAAAGTCAGACACATGCTTGAGCAAAACAAATTCGGAGACCCATTACCAATATGTCCAATTACTGGACACGTGTTTGTGTGATACAGAATAATTCTACACAACTCACTTACTTAATAATCAAGTTTCTGCCCTTTGCCGTCCAATTTCAATGTTAAAGGAACATTTTTGTTTGTACTGTGTATGACAGTAAAAAGGGGACCCATTCCTACTCACAGGATACCCATAGGAAAATTAACTGATCAGTAACACATCAAAGCTGATCCTCACCTGTTTTCATTGCCCACAACTACTGACGAAGACAGCCTTACTGACCAATAATCTGTTCTAGTGATCAACACACACTCATACTGATCAAACATTATTCCTACTAAAATGGACACCATACCAACTTACAAGCACCACGTCCACGGACTAACATACTTTAAATGACTGAACTGCACTAATATATTCTGATCAACACTCCTATCTGCAACATATGTGTAATGGTAAAACGTACAGTAAGGGGTCGAGTTATGAGAAACAGCATGTCAATTTAAAATAGATAATCACTTTCTATAACAATCGTGTACTCACACTTCAGTAAACAGAACAGAGGAAGAGAAGACTGAATGCTGCCAATTGGGTGGATGTATGCGACCGAGACTGATAAGTAAAGGATTCAAATATACCTCATATCATTACACTAGCTTTAATATTTTTGTATATATTATGATAAAATTTCAAACAGATGTAAGTTAGGAAGCCAGCTCATAATGACACCAATATGGCCAATAACATGTTTGATTGATTAAACTTTATAATCTTTAATCGTTTGTCATTACACATGTACATTGCATATCTTATCCATTGCAAAGCGGCATTTCTTTACGTTTCCAAAGCTATATTATATCTAACATGCCATGACCACAATGAATGGTATATTCTTTGGTGTAATGAATATTGGGAGATATATTATAATGACGGAATGAACGAGACATATAGATGGCTTGAAAATATGCCAAACCAATATTGGCGACAACAATGAAGGTACAGCTGTAGCACACTTCATTTTTCACCATATCGAGATTTTCAGTGCAATTAGCAGTGTATTTTAAACAACAGCTTCAATAAACCCAGGACACTAAACAGACATTCACTCACAATTGCATTCCCGGTGTAGTTTGGGTGATATAAAGTGAAATGGTGTTTAATAAGGTCCCGGCGGCAAGTGTTATGAATCCAAGAAAGTAAGTTATAATGATTCAGTTTATACATGCAATATCCTCGTATTCCAAGCTGCATTGTTGATGCAAGTTTAGAGGGTTCTTCCGAAAGATCTGTGAGTTAGAACTAAACACTACTGTAAAGCTATATTTAAAATAACGCGGAAAATCGGTAACATATATCAAGTTTAGTTCCATGACACCTAATGATAAAATACCACATATATCCCCTTTGGTTCTGTGGCACATCTGAACAACAGTTCACCAATATTCGGTTGTATTCCTTGACATACCTGAATGCAGGCCACAGATGCCCAGTTGGGTTCACTGACACATGTGGATAACATGTATTAGATACCAAGTTGTATTCCATGACAAATCTAGATAAAAGTTTAGATACCACGTTTTGCTACCGTAACAAAGCTGATAACAGGCTTTAGTACCTGGTTTGATTTCCTGGCAAATCTGAATAACAGTTTATAGATACACTGTTTCCGTGACATGTCAGATAACAGTCCACAATACCCGTTTTGGTTCCTTGACACATACAGATAACAGGCCACATGTATTCATTTGGTTAATTTACACATCTTCATCCCAAGTCATTCCTGTAGTGCAAGCATGGACACAAAAATGAAAACTAAATTGTATTTAAATTACAACACGATCTCAAGCACAATATAACCCCGCTAAGTATATTTGGAGTAATACACGGGAAACTGATATAATTAAGCCTGAACTACAGTGGAGGAATTCAGTAAATCCTCATTTGTTTGTCGCATTGTAATGAGAGAAATCGAGATTATTCACCATATGCATTCACGGTGCAAGCATGATGTCAACGTGGTTTGTAAAATAAATGTTAAAGTCTGGAAACGGAAGATGGATATTTTGGAACAATGCCAACTACAGGCATAACATCAGTTATATGCACATTCTACCACCAGCTCTTCGAAGAAGACTATAACATTTTAATTTTTTTTTAAAATGATGCTTCGCTGATAAATAGAATTACATAACTTCCGGTCATGATTTTAAATAGATACTCAGCTGAGAATTTAAACAGGAAATAATTGAACAGACCCAAAAAACCACCTTACCTGCATTGTTTTTTCCCAGCGGTCTATATCTAATACGGTTTATAAGTTCAATAGAGTACGCCTAATTTAACTGCTTGGGATAAATGTATTTCTCCTTTGCGGCTGGAGAACCACACGATTATACATTTTCAGTCAATATATACACACGATACAAATGCAGGAGTCATTTGTTTCTTTTTTTTTGTGCAGCTTGGAAAGAAACTTAAATATACGTGGGCATAAGCGGCGCGTGAAATCTGATAGATAGTCGAGTAAGGCTAAAATTGACGCAACTTTTCCAATAATATTAATTCACACTCATTGTTGCGTAAGAATACTAACTTAAGGTCTCGTATTAATGTCTAGAATATTTGCACTATACACCGTAAAACACAAAGGTGGTGTGATACCACCGTTGTGTTTTACACTGTTTAGGAACGGACTGTTCAGAATTGTTCGCAAGCAAATATGAAAACCTTAGTTTGAATGACTGGTCTCTATGACTATTCAGATGTAACACAAGATAAATAAGTCATAACTTCGATGCGTACCACTAAACGTGATATAAAAGGTGTCTCCTTTACGTGATATTAATAATAGCTGTATCTTGATGGGCCCTGTCTATATAAGCATGTTTCTGAAACAAATGCAAAACAAAAATAAAAATCAAAAATGTAATATGTGGTACGGCTGTCATATTTGAATATCCTCCCTAGTTGATTGCGCTTTCTCTATGGAAGTGATGTGGAACATCCTATGTCAATGAGACACGGAAGAAAAATGAGCGACAGTAAGTTGTATACATCTAAATATGATTATGCTCTGATATCCATAATTAAAACAACCGTTATTTACCGTAATTTTAAACATACATTCACGGTAATATCCAGCATATATTTACCGTAATATCTAACACCTCTGTAACATACTTACTATTACCTACACTATCATATTACATGATTGTCAAGCTATTTTAATTTGATTTCTCCGTTGAAAATTTATTGACATTTTCCTATGGAACTAAGCTGATACATAGATACACACATACATATTTAAATTATGCAACTCGAACTTTTTGTATAACTGTGAGTGTGTGTGTGTGTCTGTGTGTGTGATTTAGATTTGTAACGTAACTTTAACAATGTTTCAGTCATATCGCTACGATGTCTGCAGTGTGACAGTTTATAGTCATGTTTAGCACTGGGGCATAATGCCGCAGACATGTAGCATGATGTCCCACCCAGTCACATTATCCTGACACCAGGCCGACCAGTCCTAACATTAACCTCTTAATGCTGAGCGCCAAGCGAGGCAGCTGTTAGTACTATTTTTTTAATGTCTTTGGTATGACTCGGCCCGGGTCCGAACCCTCGACCTCCCGCATCCGAGGCGGACGCTCTACCACAGGGCCACTGAAACGGTACTAACTTCTTGTATACCGTTACATCATTCCTCTTTCTACATACTATTATATGCAGAGAGTATAGGGATGTAGAATACACGTATTTTGTCATATGATGGTGATAGTAATTTATTAAGTAATTGTTGGTTTTAACGAAACCTCGACCTTTGGATTAAGACACTTACGATCTACCATTTCACCTACAGTGGATCGTTACCTGCTTGAAATGCGGTAGCTCATATCGTCGCGTACCGTATTTGCGACCAGAAATATACGGGTTTAAATCCTAACTAACTAAAACTGAGACGGACTCCTCAAGAAATACATCAAGCGCTAAAGGAATGGAACCAACTTTGTATGTGTAGATTTGTACTTGAAAATCAAACATAATCAATTTTAACATGCATGTCCTTAAAGAGAAATGGAACCTCATTGAACTTCATTGTGTTGAAAGGGGAGCAACAAAATAAACAAGTTTGATACATAGTTGTAAAAATAAATTTAACTATCAATTAAAATCTATGCTAATGCTATTAAACAATCAAGAGCTTTTCAGGATTAAATATTTTCTGTCGTGAAATTTATCTAGAGCTATTTTCTTTTAAGATTATTTTCCCTCGCTTCGCTCGAAACATTTAAATATATATTTGTTGTTACTTAGGAATACGTCTGTTTAAAATTGCAGTTAAGATGTACCTGTTTGTTGTGAGCCGCTATTTAAAAGCGTTTTACGTACAACGATTTAGAAACGGTAAACTGTTGTCTGTAGTCGGTATTCCAGTGTTTACCATTACTGACCATTTAAGGAGATATAAGGTTTACTATACAGACATTCATCGCCCTATGTGCTTGCAAATTATTCAGGGTTTAAATGCAGTTGAATGGCATTCTATCAGATGGGGGACTATATATTTCAAGTATCATACAATGATTTGCTTCATCATCATCATCAATCACTTAACCAAAGAGGTAGTTGCGGTACCACAGTTGACTTTACAACCAATTCTCTCCATCTTTCCCTGTTCTCTACTGCCCTTTGGGAATCTCCAAATCCCATGCCTGCTTACTCCTTAAATGTTGTTTTCCGACCGACCTCTTTTTCTGTCTGCCTCTTCTTCTGCACTCTCGCACTGTGCCTTGCAAGATTGTTTTTGTCAGTCCAGATGATGTGGAGACATGACCGTACCACTTCAGTGTGTGCTTTTTACCGTGGTCAAGAGGTCCTCATAGGATCAGATAAGTCGGTGGATCCTGTTGTGGACTTCTTCTTTGGTTACATGGTCAATGTATGAGATGCCCAAGATCTTGCGATAGCATCTCATTTCGAAGGTTTGAATCCTTCTTTGTAGATCTGATGTGAGTGTCCATGTTTCAAAAACATACAGAAGGATGGATACAACAATCGAGCGCATCAGTCTTATTTTGGAACCAAAAGCAATGTTGGTAACTGTCCATATTGGTCTCAACCTTGTTACTGCTGCAGTTGTCTAGGCAATCCAGCAAAGTAGTTCTGGTTTGGAGCCATCATCTGTGATAATTGATCCCAAGTTCTTGAAGCTTGTGACTCTTTCCAGCTTCTGTCCACTGACCTTTATTTCTGCACTGATGCCATTGGTGTTGTTTTTTTTTTCGGCACTAATCTCTATACTGTATGCTGTGGAGGTTGTGTCGAAGACCTCAAGCAAGTCAGCTAATTCTTTTTCTTCTCCTGCTAAACCACCAATATCATCTGTGAAGCGACGGTTGGTGATTGTTCTTCCTCCGATGCTAAAAATGCCCTTGTGGTCATGCAAGACATCCTCCTAAATCGTTTTCAGAAAAATGTTGAAGAGTGTAGGTGACAGTATACATCGCTGTCTGACTCCAACTGTTGTCCGAAACCAAACTCCTATGTTGCCATTGATGAGAACAGCACTGGTGGCTTTGTCATAGAGGAGCTCAACAACCTGCACCAGGTCTGAGCTGAAGTTGTACTTCCTCATAGTTGTCCATAAGGCTGCATGTCATATCCTATCAAAGGCATTTTTGAAATCGATAAAGACATGGCATAGATTCTGCTTATGCTGAAGGTATTTCTCGCAAAGGAATCTGAGATTGAAGATTTGTTCTGTGGTGCTCCATCCATCTCGGAAGCCTGCCTGCTCTTCAGCAATAATTTTGTCTGCTTGAGGCTTTTGTCTGTTGAGAATTATCTTCAGCATGACTTTGCTCTGGTGACTGATCAAACTGATGGTTCTGTAGTTTAGGCATAGCTGTTGGTTTCCTTTCTTGGGGAGCACAATGACCAAGGATTGAGTCCATGTGTTGCGCCATGCATGATTTGCTTAAAAGCTTCAAAAATTATTTCAACCAAGATTTTAATTTAAAGCTTAAATAAATACTTTTGTTTCCCTTTCTCTCTCTTCTTTCAAAAGATATTTGTTACAGAAACAATACGGTTTTTCAGATTTCTTTTTCATGAATTCAAACGATATATAAGATGCTGCATGAAGATGATCGTAAAGTAAAACTGCTCCAGTGTATAAAAGGAAAGTCCACTTGAATATATAATACATAACTGGTTTTCTGAAACAAAATACAATGGATACAATACATGTAAGGAAAGTGCGTATGTAAGAAATATAAATAGAAGAGGAGAGAGTTAAAAACGTTTTGAAGTTCAAATTTCCAAAGTACTTATTCTATTTTGGATATGCCATGAAAAGTATTCACAGATAATCTCTCTTTCCCTCTTTGTATGATAAATAAATTTTAAAATAAAATCTTTTTAGGTTAAAGTAACCAGATTTATTTGTTTGCACTAAGAGTGTACCATTTTGATTGACAAAACGTGACCGACTTAGCAACTAAACCAATTCCACCAGCCCCTCATCAAAAGCACAACATGGAAAACACGTCTGTATCCGCAGCTGAATTTGCTGCTCATTCCCATGTTTAGGCTAACTTGAAAATATTCTGTCTAACTTACCTGCTGTATGCAACTGATCAGATTTCGCTTGTCCTTCCTTCCAAGATCTGACACTCTGCCTACGACACAGGTTATTTAACGCAAATGATGATATAACATTACAATAGCGAGACTCACAGAGGTAAAGTTATCAAAGAATTATGACAGTCACCTTAATCTAATTTGATTTTGTTCAACTATATATGGTTCCTGGTTACAGTAAGCATAGGCAAATACAAAATCTTAAGGCACATACAGGTTCTACATATTTGCAAACAATTAATTTATACAAAACATGAACAAATGACGCTTTTGTAGAACAACTCGCAATCAAAATATCTGATTCGTCACTGTGTGTTTCTATTTACATTTTCTTTACAAACTAGAGCTGTATCTAATTTGATTTTATTTTTGGGGTGTTGATTTTTGCGGGTGCGGGAATAAATGTTTAGTCTGCCTTACATTCCCCTAGTAGACACTTTACGAGAGAAGCTAAAAGCAGATCGAAACTTAAATCTCGATCGTAATTAACTTCTATTCGTTAATTTCCTAACGGCATAATATCAACCGTCTTTAACATCTTTTATTTTTACCATCGATATAAATGTTTTGATTGCTCTGGTCGTTATGGTTGTCCCTGGTGGCGGAGTGGTCTACGACGCGTGCCTTTACAGATCACTTGTATCACATCTCTAACTGCATGCGTTATATGAGAACGCTTGCGGGTAGGTTTACGTGGGTATTTCTTTCACCTTTTTTCCTTATTTTTCTTTATCCAGATATACTGACCGCCATGGATTGTTAATCATGAGCTTAAAATTGTCGTTAAAACCCCAAAAGCTCAAACCAGACCTCTCCGCTATGGTGGATGGGATAACGTGTTCTATAATTACACTTATATGTGTGTGTCTTTGTGAATATGTGTGTTGTCACTTGGCCCTTGATTGCTAGTTTATTTGTCTTATTCGCATGCGCTATATCATTGAATGGCCCGGTCTCCATATTCTCTGAGACAGCTGAAGTGTGGGTAGCATTGATACATAATGAATAAGAAATGACAGCAACCTTCAGAAAACTAATCCTCTTCCATTTGTTGTTTTTATTTTATTTTATATGGTGTCGAGGTGAAGAGACGAGCAAACGGTGAGAGGGCGAGATTATATTATGCCGACAGTTGTACTCTAGTACAAATGAAACTAAAATAAGTATAAACTATGATCATAATGATTTTTATGTTACATATTTTAATACAACTATCCCTCCAATATTACACATTTGATGCTGCATTATTATGTATTACAAGGCAAAATATATAAACTTCCTCAACATTGAAACGTGAGGAGTAAATGACTGAGATGTGGATACTCAAATTACAGAAAAGTCAAATCGAAACTTAAGATTGCGGCCTCTATTTTGAAATGTGAATTTGTGGACACAAGGAGAGGTTAATATTAGCACATCGGATTAACATTCTAATGCAGAAGGTACACAGCGTCAAATGTAATGTTGAAAATGTGCATGCGATTAATATTAGATAGCAATGTGGAAGCAAGGTTAAACTAATATGAAACATGTCCTTTGGATTATCTTTATAGGACTATCTTGAGCAGAGTTATAAATTTAACATGGATATGATTGGCCAGTGCTCATCATGGCTAACCAATACCCGCATCTAATGGTTAACGCAGTCTTAATGACCAGCACCCACATCTATTGACTAAGATAAAAATGAACTGATCAATAACATATCAAAGCTGGTCCTCATCCGTTTTCACTGTCCCACAACTACGGATAAAAACAGCCTTACTGACCAGAACTCAGGCCTAGTGACCAAAACACACTCATACTGATCAAACTATATTCCTACTAAAATGGACACCACAGCAACTTACAAGCACCCCGTCTTCGGACATACTTTAGCTGACTGAACTACACTAAAATATTCTGATAAATACTCCTATCTGCAACATATTCGTAATGGTAGAACGGACAGTAAGGGGTCGAGTTATGAGAAACAGCATGTAAATTTAAAATTATCACTTTCTATAACAATCGTGTACTCACACTTTAATAAACAGAACAGAGGAAGAGAAGACTGAATGCTGCCAATTGGACGGATGTATGTAACCGAGACTGACATGTAAAGCATTCAAACATACCTAGATTATTTCGCTGGTTTCAATATATTTGTATATATTATAATGAAATTTCAAACAGATGTGCGCTCGCAATAATATCAATCTGACCGCAACTGAAGGTTATTGAAAATATAGAAATTTCCACGGAAGAAAGTAAATAAAATGCCAGGAAAATTGCATACCAATGGCTGAAGCTGAAAGTAATGCAAACATTGCAAAACCAATATAAATGCAGAAAAGAATGCTTAATAATAAACTACGACCTAGACTACAAAAGAATATGTAACTGTCACGGAATGTTGCAAAGACAACGAAATTCAGGCGCCCGAAAATATTCATAATGCTAAACTACGAAACTCATATACACTTTAACGGAGATTTAACAAATTCGAAAATTGTATACAAAAAGGATGCTTGTACAAAAACTAAACTACGAAACTATCACAGGATATAGCGGAGACTAAAACATTATATTCATATATGACCTAGGCTAATAGAAACACTAGCATTATGAAATTCAATGGAGGCAAGCAAACACTGAATACGCAATTTGGAACTGTATAAAAATGTTGGACAAATTGTTAATAATTAAAAGATTCAAATTTCGATACGTTTCCTTTGATAAATTCTGCAATCAAAATATTTCGCACTTATAGCAAATAGACTAAATTGTGCTGAAACTAAAATAAGTTATGAAAAAGTTTAAAATTTTGAAAGTAAACGATTACAAATTATAAACAAAACAAAACTAATTTGTAACAAAATTAAAAATGTATACATTTTATAACTATGGTTTTACAAACTAGACATGACATTGATAACAAAATAAAGTACGAAGCTGATACTATTTAACCGTTTCTTTTTCTAGAATTTTCAATGGCCTCGAACAAGGACGATGGAGGTTAAAAAATGTCTAGTTTGTTTAAACACGACACAACTTTAATACAACCTTTACAGTAATTATACATAACATATATTATTTACCTTTCAACATCACCCACAAAGGAACTCATGAAAAAGGATATATAGACGATAATGCGTACTATCATGCATAATCATAATTAGATACACGTTATCTACTATCCAAACTATATTCTTACATCAAACTGGTGTAACAAGGGACGTAAGACATTTAATGATAACAACACTAAGGCTCGTCATTACAAACAAATGCATAGTTTAATCACCGAACACTCTCATTACAAGGAAAACAGACGAGGTACAGGATGGACGGTTGTGATGATTACTGACAAATTATTACATATATCAAATCTTTGACTCATTATATGATGCAAAAGCAACAATGCACCACAGTTTTCCTGTACGACTGATTTTGTGCACAGACAAGCCGATTGCTCAACATTTAACTGATGCCAACCAAACTTCCTAATATAGCAAAGGGGGCCAACTTACATATGTTAGCAATTAGCAAGGACTGATTTGCTTCACTGTATGTAGTTTATACAATTATATTAATGCGCGTCTAGCTACTGTTTCAAGTCATTTTCTTGCTTGAATATTTCGTTAGAATGTTCTAACAAGTCATGTGTTCCCGATTATGTCCTTAGCAATGTCTAGACTGATATTGTGTAACACACTGGAGTTCTAGTCTGTCATAGTAAAGACCGATGGCAGTTCGTTGTAACGACTAGAAAATACGTGTTATGGCAAATAAAATGTATCCAATTGTAGTTGTGGAGCCTTGCAAGCGTATACAATGATATGGGGTACAAATTGAAAGGATAAATATGACGAGATTACTAGCAATATATGTAGTTTTTAAACGTTAAAGACTTATATGAGAACTGTCTTAACACCATTTATCTTATAACAGGAAAGTCTTTATTTGAGAAATGCCTTACAATATATATGCAATCATATAACACTAAATACTTTGTATGAGTGATGTCTTAACGATGCATATATCACTATAGCATTACAGATTTTATTTGAGATATGGTCTATTTTGAGGAAACGGGCTTTATACATACTCTAATTTCAAGAAAACACGTGAGGTTTGAATGGGTGTTTCTTTGAAGGTGCATTTGTGAGCATACATGCTAGATCAAAGCATCTATAGTTAGTCCATAATTTGATACAGTATGAAGACGTCATTTAAAGGAGGAATAGACGGAGAGAAATAAGTAAAGATAAGATTGATTAAACTTGATCATCTTCAGTCGTTTCATATTATACCTGTACTTTACATATATTTTCCATTGCAAGGAGGTTTCTGTTTACGCATCAAAAGCTATCGTACATCTAACATGTCATTATGGCATTGATAAGTATAATATCTAGTGTTATGAATATTGGGAGATATATCATAATGACTGGACGAACGAGACATATTGATGGCTTGAAAATATGTCAAACCGTTATTTGCAATAATGATGAAGTTACAGCTGTATAACACATGACTTTTCAAACTGATGGGTTTTCATTGCCATTAGAAGCGTCTTTTAAAAAACAGCTCCAATGAACCCGTTTCACTAAATAGACATTCATTCAAAATTACATAGCCGGTGTAGTTTGGTGTTAATAAGTGAAATTGTGTTTCATAAAGTCCCGTCGGCAAGTGTTATGAAGCCAAGAAAGTAAGTTATAATAATTCAGTTTATACATGCAACATACTCGCATTCCAAGATGCACTGTTGATGCAAGTTTAGTGGATTCTTCCAAAAGATTTTTGAGTTAGAACTAAACACTAGTGTAAAACTATATTTAAAATAACGCGGAAAACAAGTAACATATATCAAGTTTAGTTCCGTGACACCTCCTGATAGCATACAACATATATCCCGTTTGGTTCCGTGGCACATCTAAACAACAGTTCACCAATATTCGGTTTTGTTCCTTCATATACCCGAACGCAGGGCACAGATGCCCAGTTTGGTGCATAGACACATGTGGATAAGAGGTATGAGATACCAAATTTTATTCCATCACACATCAAGATAACATATTACTGACACCACGTTTTGATACCGTGACAAAGCTGGTAACAGGTGATAGTATCTGGTTTGACTTCCTGGCAAATCCGAATAACAGTTTATAGATACAATGGTTGCATCAGTGAAATGTTATATAACATGTCAGATAACAGGCCATACATGCCAGTTTTTTTTTTCCTTGACACATAAGGATAACCGGTCACATATACACAATTTGGTTCTGTGACACATCTTCATCCCAAGTCATTCCTGCAGTGCAAGTTTGGACAAAATAAAGAAAACTATATTGTATTTAAATTACAACATGATCTCAAGCACAATATAACCCCGCTAAGTATATTTGGTAGTAATATTAGGGAAACTGATATAATTAAGCCTGAACTACAGTGGAGAAACTTAGCAAATCGTCATATGTTTCCCGCATTTTCACACTTTTGATGGGACAAACAGACATTCGTCACAATATGCATTCACGGTGCAAGCGTGATGTCAACGTGGTTTGTAAAATAAATGTTACAGTCTGGA
>JAECUM010073287.1:0-23516 GCA_016617855.1 Megalonaias nervosa | reverse complement strand
TATTAGGAGAAGACGAAGAAGACGAAGAAGAAATTAAACTGTGGTTTACGCGCAAAGGGCAACATCGTAATGCGAGTGTCATTTACATCACCTAAAAGTTGTTTCAACAAAGTAAAGCCATCAGTCTCAATGCGCATTACGTGGTCTTGTTTAGAAGTCACAGAGATAAATCGCAAGTGCAAGTGTTAGCCAAACAGTTAGGAACTCTCATGCGTACGACGATGGCACTCAAACCTCACACGGCTATTTACTCGTGGATTTAAAACCCACTAGCCCCGATTATTTGCAATTTCGTACCCATTTGTCTCATCACTAGTGCCAAGACGGAGGGCCTGTCGTGTACACATCCCTGTCGACTTGCAAAAATCTATAAAAACCTCACACTTTTGGTCTGTCTCACACATCGTCAACATGACGTCTCATCTTCCCGTCAAAATGATTCGTGCCTTGTACGGCATCAGTCGCGATATAAATCCACAAATACGTGCTCGTGACTCAGAAGCCACTCTCAGAGAAGTCATACGATGGTTTACAGTGACAGCACATCAATTACTTCAAGGCATCATTCACATCCCACATCAAGCCAATCTCTTTTTTGAGAGAAACAAGGTAGCCTTTACGAAACTGGCAGATCTCCGCATTGGCACTCAAACCACAAAGCAAATCATTTTGAAATCTGGAGGTTGTGGTACTCTAGAAGGTGTCATCATTCGCTCTCTCCTAAAATGGGATCCCAATGCCCTAAAAGTCCCCCCCCCAAAGAAAAGCTACTCCCCTACCCAAACGTACCAAGAAGAAAAGAGTAGTGGTGTGAAGACCAGGTCACAGCCCCAGGAAGAGAAAAGTCCAAAGAAAAGACCCAAAATATCTGCTTTTTCCCGCAAGAGAGGCACTGAGGCAAGGACGCAGCCTTACGTTCTCAAGCCATGACCTGCACCGACGGTAACCGGGTCTTCAGTAGTCTCAGGTTCTTCCACTTCTCAGTTGGTTGTGATGTCAGCCAGACCCATTATTTGACACACGCCTTTCCGAATTTGATGAAAAATGGAAACCCGTGTCTCCAGGAACTTCTCCATCGCTGTAGCTGCTGTCAAAGTACCCTTCCCCAAAATCAAAGTCCCAGAGAGACTGGGTATGTTACAGAATTTACTGGATTTATCCAAGCAAGAACTGTCTCGTTTTATTCCGTTGCTAACCCCTCAACGTCTAGTGATGCCTGCTATGAAGATGATACGACGGACTGACAATCTGTGGCGACGCTTTTCACTATACAAAAGACATGGGGAAAACGATTGGTATCAGTGTTTTTGTGCTCCTGAAAGCTAAAGGTGTCAGACGCCAGATGTGCACACCACCAGCATCGGTGTTCTCCTGTCCAAAAAGGAAAAGGGAAAAGAAAAGGAGAGTCTCTTCGTTTGACCCCGCATCCGAAAAACGCATAGCCAAGCATCGACGTCTACCCAAGAAAGGACCCAATCCTTCAAAGAAAAAGAGGTTACTGCAAAGAGGATGATTTTTTTTATGCCTGTTTTGTTACCACAGCGTCTCAAACATATTCCTGGTCTATACCCAGCAGTCAAAAATAAGATTAAAGGACGCATGTCGAGCGATGGATTTCAGTGTATTTTTTTTTTCTGAACGAAAAAAGATGACACCTAAAAGAAGTGCACACCAACACTCTTTTGTCAAAAAAGTAAAAAAAAAGGAAAGGACTGGCTCCTCGTTTAGCCAAACATTGGGACGTATTGTCAGTTCTGTCCAAAACCCCTCCACCCATGCGAAAACAACTCATTGAATCAGCCACCAAAGACGTCATCGATACCGTGTGCGAATGTTGTCTGAATGTCTTGAAGGAATGATACCTTTGTCTAAACACCAGAAAGAACGTTCGCCAAACATCGACACGTTCTTTGCCAAATGGTTTAAAAGAAAATCCCCATTCGTCAAGATAAAAAGATGATTTTTACCCCTGATAGGTTCCATTGTCAAATGAATAGAGGGAGCAATGCTAGGAGGAATCCTGGAAGGTGTTTTGCCCATAGGTCCAAGATTAAAAGGACCAAGAACATAGAAGGAACCTCTTGGGTGAAAAGATCTGAGACGTGTACTTTGGAATCAAATGGAAGGACGAAAGCTAACATTAGTGCTTTACAAACTACGGATGGAAGTCCATTGTTGGCAAGAATAACGCACCCCGCATTTACCTCCCAATCCTCATCTGACCGAGATGTCCCAGTTATAATAAGAATTGCAATCGTTGATGGAGCGCACCGATTTGTCAGGAACGGAACAAATAGCATCGGTACGGTCAAGTGCTGCAACGTCTTCAACTCTTTCCCCAGAAAGCTTGAGACAAAACAGCTCCACCGACTCTGAAGATTTCAAGACGCTGATGAAAGGTCCATCACCAATACTACCCCCAGTGACCAAGACAGAGGCAGCCACACGGATGCAAGAGGAACAAGACGTACAATAGGTCTTGCAAACACCGTCAGCGCCTCCCATCCCTAGTACGATTGCAGCGTCCTTGTTGAATCCTTCCTCCACTCCCCCCAACGAGAAGAACTCAAAGCTTGGGTTAGAAAGATGATGTCCACTCCTCATTCGACAGAAGCAAAAAAGAAAGAAGAGAAACTAGAAGTGAAAAAAGAAAGCAAGTCAAAAGCCATCCCATTGCCACCACCATTACCTTTGACCACTTCTCCCGTGGCACGTGGGACATTAAAAGCCGTTTCCAAACCACAACCCAGCCAGAGCAGCATCAGTGAAGAGCGGGTGACTTATTGAAGAGAGAGAGAGAGAGAGAGAGAGAGAGAGAGAGAGAGAGAGAGAGAGAGAGAGAGAGAGAGAGAGAGCCCTCATGAAGAATTTGTTAGCCAGCATTTAGTACGATCCAGCCCATCCTGTGGGTTACGGACGAGTTCAGAAATTGTATCGTGCTGCCCAAAACCCAAAAGAAATGTATCCGTTTACCTCAAGTGGTTACAGGAACAAGCCAAGTACACCTTACGCAAACCCATTCGACGAAACATTTCTACAAATCGCACCCAAGTAGTGGAAGCCATCATCAATGGCAAGCCGATTTAGCCGATGTCTCTCATTTGGCCACCTACAATCGTGGCTGCAAATATTTGTTTTGTGTCATCGACGTCTTTTCCAAATTTGACTGGATCGTGCCTTTGACTTCAAACCGAGCTCTGAGTTAGTGCGAGCCTTAACACTGGTTTTGAAACAAAGCGGTCGTCAACCTCTTCGATGGCAGATTGAGAAAGGCACCAAATTTCTAAACCAAGGTATCCAAAAAGAATTATAGAAACGAGACATTCATTTCTTCACCACAAAAACCCAGAAACCAAAGCCAGCATTGTGGAACGTTTTCAACGTACCTTGAAAGAACGCATGTGAAAATATTTTATGCATCAACACACTCTCAAGTACATCGACGTGTTTACCCACCTGGTCAAAGCCTACAACCAATCTTACCATCGGAGCATTGGATTCGTCCCCGAAGAAGTGACTCTCAACAACGAAGTAACCGTCTTTAAGCGCCTGTTTGGTACGTCCCATACTAAGGCTGTCCCCAAAACGGTGGAGTGTTGACGACGGGAGATTGGGTGCGCATTGGCAAAACCAGAGGTTACTTACCCAACTTGACCACCGAATTGTTTCCTGTCAATGGACGAGTTCGTGGCCGTCACCCTACAGTTTATAAATTGGAAGACATGAACGGGAAAGTGTTAAAGGGAACGTTTTACTTGCCCGAGTTACAACGAGTGACCAGAAAGGAAGACGAAGTGTACATCATCGAAAGCATTCTCGATCAAAGAACCACTAAAGTGGGAAAACGTCGTGTCAAAGAGGTCAAAGTACATAGGAAAGGATATCCTCCCAGTTTTGATTCTTGGATCGACGCTTCGCAAGTTATCGACTATAAAAAGATGTGACCATCATGCCCTTCAACACATCCTCGACAACAACAGCAACCACTCCTTCACCGAGTTCTTCTCTGCGAAATCTATAAAAGCAACCCCTGTGGGTATGGTGCGGATAACGTGTCCCTTAAACGCAAATCGTCTTTGTCTGCCAAATGTTTGTGGTGTATTTTGTCATCGGCGTTGCCATTCCCAGTTTGAGTTTGGAACAAGAAGACAAACAGTTGTGGACCATTTCACTGAGTAGAACCATCGGTTACCTTCTACCCAATCCTTCCCTGAAAAACTCTACCGATGACAACATGAGTCTTGCCACCAACGTCAGTCACCCTCCCAACATTCACCACTACCACCACAACAACAATACTTGAAAAGAAAACGAAACTGTAAATTCCGCCATTAAACGACCAGTGTCACGCGATACTCAACGGTAAACCTATATTATGAAAATTCCTGCAGGCTATTATTTTAGAGGTCAACATCTGGTGGACACGATTTCTTCCAAATTCAATGCGTTGTTTGGCAAAGCCTTGGACAAAACCAAACGATTTGTCACCATCGAGTACCATAAAGTGGCTCCTCTCCTGCTGATGAAATGTTCGGATGCCAAAACGTTGTCCATTACATTTTCACATAAATTGTTTGACATTTTGGGTGGAGACATCAAGATGATCAAGGGTCCACTCATACCACCCATCAGAAACAACTTGAATTTTTCGAGGTTTTTTTTTGTTACCTCGTAGAATTGAGCCAAGGAATAAAATTTGATCTTTGTGTACTCTGATGTGGTGGAGTACAACGTGGTGGGACACACCTCCGCACCGTTACTGCGAGTCATTCCTTTCAAAGCGGATTCTGCCACAACGAATTTCGAGGAAGTTGGAAACACCTATCATGTTCACCGCGAATTTGGACATCCTCACTATTGGCCCGTCAGTAACTCGTATTTGGACAGTGTCAACATTGGTATAAAAGGAGATCTGGGACAAAGTATTCCATTTTCCAAAGGGAAAGTCACAGTGAAACTCCATTTTCGAAAACGATTCTCTAACGACTTGTAAGTCATGTATCCTGAGTACCGAGGAGTCGCTCGACAGCGAGGACATGGTTTAGGAGATATGCTGAAATCAGCGTTCCGTTCAGCGGCCCCCGTTTTGAAACCGATGGTGACACGAGGATTGCACGCCTTGAAAGATGCCGCGTTGACGCAAGGGAAAGAATTTCTCCAAATTGTCATCATCGACAAACAAAATCCCAAAGAAGCCTTCTTGAGAGTAAGCCAAAATGTCATACTTCAAACTGGAAAAGACATTTTGGGCTTACGAGAAACTCCTATAATTGCACTTGACGCTGGCTAGTAAGGCATTCCTGCTTCCCTGACGTCACAGCATGGACAAGGCAGAAAGAGACGACGAATACACCCCTGCAGAGGGCTTCATACACAAAGGGCTAGAAAGACAAAGAAAAGAAAGACCGTCAGAGAATTAGACGTTTTTGATTATTAGACAGAAAAATGATGCTCCGAGAGTCTTGCGAGTATTCCAAGTCGGAACTGGATCTGTTTGAAATGCCACCCACTATGAAGACTATGCAAAAATCCCAATGGGTAGAATTTCATCGCATCTCCTCTTTGACGACCTCAGCCCCCATCGAATTTGAAATGAAAGGACATCCCGAAGATTACATCGATCTGAATAGCAGTTACTAGTTCCTGAAAATCAAAGTTATCAAAACGGACAACACCGCTCCGGGAGCCGATGCTAGAGTAGCTTCCGTCAACAGTTTCATGCATTCCTTGTTACGCGAAGTGGATTTGTACTTGACAAACTTTTCAGCAGCAACATGGATACTTACCCTTACCGAGCATACCTCGAAAATCTCTTGGCTTACGGGAAAGACTCCAAGAAAATTCATTTGGATGCTTGCGTAGTATGGAAACCTGACACATTGGGCGATGACAAGTTTATCGACACAGTCCTGATAGCAGCTGAGGATCCTCACAACGTAGGCTTTAACGACCTTCGAAAGAAAATCCCGCAAGGACGTAGTTTAGAACTGATGGTTCGTTTGCATTTGGACATGTGGTTGCAAGAAAATACTTGCTGAACGGAACGGATGTACGCCTGAGACTGAGTCTTAGCAGTACCGTTTTCCATTTGATGGCCAATGCCAACGAGTGCAAAATCATCATCCAAGAAGCCAGACTCTACGTGCGACGCGTGGAAGTGTTACATAAAGTGGGAAGAGACATCAGTCACACTTTGAGCAGAACGACCGCCAAGTATCTGATACGACGTGTTAAAGTGAAAACGTTCACCATTGCCACTAGCCTCCGATCCAAGATAGGAGATAATCTGTTCCAAGGACAGTTACCCAAACGTTTAATCGTTGGTATCGTCAGCAACAAAGCCTTCAACGGAGCCATCACTGGCCAATCCTTTCGAGTGTAAGCACTACAGAGTTTCCAACATCGAAGTCAGTCGTGATGGTAGGACCTTGTGTACCAGATCCGTCGAACCTAAGTTTGCCGAGAAGAATTACTCGATATCATTCTTGTCTATGTACGAAGCCACGGAACAGTTAGGGACCAACGACAGCCATGGCATTTAGCATGACGACTATGCTGTAGGTTACACTTTGTGGGCCTTTGATTTCACTCCAGACCAAGGCAGCGACGAGGGATTTTTCCACCCTATAAAATCCGGTGAACTGCGTGTGGAACTTCAGTTTGCAAAAGCTCTAACCGAGACGGTGAACGTCATCTTGTATGTCGAATTCGACAATACTCTCTGAGTTTGAGAGAAATAATTCTTAACTATTAGAAACTATTGAAGACTCTTATCCCTCTCTGAATGGTGGAGCCTCTTTGCAAATGGAATGGGAGGATATCTTGGAAGCAGAACCACCCACCAAAAAAGACAACGACGAAGAGGTTATGGTGGTGTCCAGATGGCCAAAACAAAAAGAACATTTAGTGTTCTGTTTTGCCAAACACCTGGCGGGAAAAATTACAGGGTTGAGCAAGAAACATTGTCAAAACGGTCATCCCAGTCAATATCATCACGATAAATGTATGATGATGAGCCAAGAAGAAAAATTGGAGTATTTGGATGACGCTTGGGGTCTGAGCTCAGAAGAAGCAGTCTTGCATCAGTGGTATAAAGAAGTGCGTGACCATTCCTCTCCTCCATTGATTTCTCTGGAGATCCGTCGCATCGAAGCTCTCTTTGCACAGAGTACGGAGACGAAGCGAAGAACCTTTTTCTTGACAGTGATTTTCAAGAAAAATGTCAGAATTGAATTGATGACTTATTATCACATGTGAAAAAAGAACCAAACAAAATGGATACCTGGGAACTTTATTACCTTTTGAAAAACAGTTCGTACACCGCTTCTTGGAATCCTGTTGTGTGCGCTAAAGGTGAACTTCCTCATCGCAAACCTAAAGACCATCAAGCTTATGTCATCAACACGGACGACAGTCATATCCCAGGAACCCAATCCAGGAATTGGATATAATTCCAGCCGTGCCCCACTCGTTTTCAGCATCGGACGCCACCAGGTGATTGGCAAAAATATAGTAAGCCTAGTAAGGCTGATACAGAATCTCTATATCAGTTTCCACTATTTTTTTTTGAGTGTTGGAATGTATCCTGAGCTGTTGTGACAAGATATAAGAGCCTGTCCTGTTGGAGCTGGTAAACCATATAGAATTTTTCCTCCGTGTAAATATTTCCTGTCATTTCTCCTTCGGTCAAAGACAATTTATTCTTTGCCAGCCCAGTGAAGTGCGACCATCGTGCGGTGTTGGCATCCGTGGGTGGGGTACCTTACATTACGTATTAATGTTACAATCACAGCAGAGTGTACAAGTCACTTTTAATTAATCCAGTTGAGTAAAGGCAAGCAAAGTAGCTGATCGCGACTATACACTTGCATACAAACATGAAGTGATAACTATCAGCTGGAGCAGACAAAGCCTTTTTACTGGAAAGGTGATACATACAGAGTTTACTTGACACATACGTGCGCACTGATGTCTGTGTGTAAGGGTGGCCTCTGATGGAACTCAAGAACAGCAGAGACCCCTGAGAACAAATGCACAGAAGATCACGTTAAGAAAAGGATAGACCAGCTGAAAATCGACTGGCTGGTGCAAAACCGGCCGAATGACCACCATACTGTACTTGCATAAGGACAATCATCAGGAGAAACAGCCAATGTTGTACATAGAGTATGTACTATAGTACGTGAAATGGAAAGCTGAAAATGTATAGGTTTCCATTCTGTCATCTTTATAAATCCGATTAGTTACAGAAATACCACCGGTCATCACCAGATGGATCCAATGTGACACATCTCGACACTTGAGCCATGCATAATTCATGCCTGTTCTCAGACATACAAGACAAACAACTATAGAATTAAAATGCATGCAACATATGCAAAATCTCCCATATCCAGTAGGCACACCACCAGAGGAGTGATCACAATTTCAAGTCTTGCCTGGATGTATATCCATAGGACTACAAGTTTCATGTCCAGTCTTAACGGCATATGTTTGAGGTGGTAGAGGTGAGGTGGGGTCAAGGGTATTACGCACGAACGTACAACGATAGATACGTAGACGGTCTCTAACTATATTCCCTGTCTTTTCTAAAAGTGGCAGAATAAAAAGATGCGATTTATGCATCTCAAAGTGTGTCAACATGTGGTCTATGGCTTGTTTATCTCTATCTCTCTCCTATAATCGCCTCGGCACTAAATAACCTACCTGTGTTGCTGTGCCGTAAAGCACCAGACCAAACCAAATAACCACGCTAATGCTCATACAAACCGGGCCATTAACCACTGTTGCCGTACATAAAGGCACTTTTGGGTTTTTAGTCAATGACAATAACAGATCGTGGATCATTCCATTACGTCTTACAAAAAGTTTAATTGTATTAGTAACTCGAATGCGGAAGGAAAGTTCGCAAACAGTATATAAATAAATTTAATAACACACTGATGGACTTCAAATAAATATTGTGGTTAAATAAATATTGCATTTCATAGGCGTCTTCATAATCAAATTGACGTAGTGAAAGATTACACTAGACACTGAATATGGCGTTCACTATCTCGAAAATTTTTGTTATTTTAGAAGAGAAAGAGACGATTAAAATACATCATCATAATTAATAATTTTCAGAACATGTTTTAGATATTAGACATTTCTCTAAAACTAAAGAATTGATATTTCTTAGCATTTGATGAATACAAAAGCTCGAAGCTTGATCAAAAACTCGATCGTCACAAATCTAACTTCGAAACTTTCAGATTTGAAATCGTTCGACGTCCTAAGTCTGAACCTTCTGTGTCCACTTGGTATAACCATGAAATGGTTATTCCTGACGTGTACTGGGGAACACAAGTGAGTGTGAAGCGTAAAAATAAATAAATAATTTTGGAAAGCTCTTGTGAAAATTCCGACTTTAAAATCCCGCTTAAAATCCAGATAACTCTGTCCCTGCATTCCCACTTGATTCCTCATTATTAACGAAAGAAGTGTCAAACACATGAGATTGGTTCGACTCTGAAAGCAAAAAGGTATTTTTGACAAAGGTATGCTGGTTGATTCGGACCAAATTACTGGTTGATTCAGACCAAATGCCAGGCTGATTCGGACCATGTGAAATATAATAAGATAAATCACATCTGATTTAGTTTTTAGCTATTACTGTTTTCGCATAGGAAGAGAATGCGAAAGGTTGACTTTCATCTCTTGAATTGACAGTACAGTAGCAGCGGCAACGACAAAGGCAGCAATAGTATCTACAACCAGAAGAAACAATAGCCGCAGCCAACGTTTGGAACCGTTGGAATACCATTGCCTCAGTAGACGGGAACAATCGAACTATGAATAATCATTTTTATTTATTTAGTGACAGTTCTATAGGTGTGCATTACAACAACTCGTTGTGTTGTTTTACGGCACAATTACTCGAAGCCTTAAAATTAGACAATGAAGCTCATCGGCAAGTGAATTTGTTAGAAATCATCTATCCCACTCAATTATTAGATATCACCGTGTATCAAACCTGTTTCATGGTAGAAATGCTTACTGAACAAGTACAAGAAAACTTGTACAAACATGATCCTGGACATTACTAAAATAACATAACCAGCAGCCACTTTACGATTGAATGCGTATGATACGAGGATATCTGCAGGAACATATATTACTACTGGTATCTCTTGAAAAAAATTCGTTTTTGTCTCCATCTCCATTAATTCTGTATTAGTTGTTTCAGAATGTTTATATCTCCGTTAAATTCCGCCTTAGTTTAAGAATTTTGGTGTTGACTTTAGTGTAAGCCATTAAATTTTACATTTTTTTCTTCTGGATTTTGTTTCTGTCTGTGCTAATGTTCATGACAGCTTTTGTTTGAACATTTACTACTATTCATAGCATAGGCCTCAATTTTTCAGATTTGTGTCGCTCCGTATTACTTTCAGAGCTATAGTATTATTTTACGTACTCAGTTTAATCTAATTTTCCTGAGTTTGTTTCTAGACTCTGCTACATTCCGCAACAATTTCATAATTTCATCATTACCTTTAGAATTTAAGCCACGCCCATTTTTTTGGTCAACTGGTTCCCTTGATTATAACTATTTATAATATCAGCACAATATATGCAAATTAAGAGACAACTGCCTGTTTCGAGTTAGGTATTAATCGTTAATACTTTATCCCTTAAAATTATATCTTACCCTTTTGCAAATAGTACAGTGCTGGGCAGTAAGATTGTTTTGGTTAATAGGCATCGGTCTAGGGTATTACATGTGGGCACTGCTCAGCAGGTGTATATGCTCGTCACTGAATGGTAAGCGTGGGTTCTCGTCAGTCGGTGTGGGTGAGAGTCAGTACCCGCAAGCGCTAGTCAGGAGCTTTTGGTGCTGGTCATTTAACACTGGGTATTGGTTGGTAAATGTGGGTTCTAGTAAGAAAATTTTTATTTTACTTTTAAGGTTTTCATTCAGGACAATTTTAATGTGGACCTATAGTGTACACCTTTTCTTGTAGTTTAGATATTTGATGACTGTGATGTTGTCTACTAGACGTTCGAGAAGTTACTTATTGATATTACTAAAGAATGTTTTCATTTTAAAGCAAGAAACAAGAATGGGCATCCTATGATGCTGTATATAGATGAAAGTTCAACTGCTGCATCAAACCAGCGAAATACAATGTCCAAAAACTGGAACAGCTACAGAAAACAAAGGAGTTTTTGACAAAACTCTTTATAGTACCTTGCATCCATATCTTTCTGCTTTCAGAATGGGCTTCAGCTGTCAAACTACTCCAGTTCATCTACATGATGAGCTGTTTTAATGGATGTATGAAATCCGTTTGACTTTTTACCACATAAATTCCTTCTATACATAGAGCCTGGCATTCAGAATGGGCAGCAAACAATGGGGCAGATTTTCTGCAGCTGTAGACCATGTATGAAACTCAGAAACGAAACTAATTCGCTGGGAAGAATGTTTAAAGGGTAAATGCATGGGTCAATTCTCTGACCAATATGAATCTGAATAAATGACATCTTTTATATAAACGATACTAACCTATATAACCATGCTGATGACCACATTTTCCTATGCTCACCACGAATTTAATATTATTAAGTCTACATTGGAAACTGAGTGCACAATGTTTATAGACATGAAATTAAAGCAAATTCTAGTGTGTTCCAAACTAACAAGCATCTTGAGATCTTTTCCACCATCAAGATTAATATGATATTAATATGTGTTGTGAAGATTCTGTAAAACCCCTGGGAGTTACTTTGGACTTCATGCTAAACTTTAAATAGCAAATCAATGACATTTGCCAAGAAACATAAAATTTAATGGGCTTAAATAAATTGGAAACACAACAGAAGAACAACTGGTAGTGTCTCACTCTAATATCATCGGAAACTTTGGCTTTTCCATAGCTTACCATTTCAGTGGTTACACTAATGTACATTTTGAAAAACAAACTCCATGAAAGAACCCTGAAATTTGCCTTAACTGAATAAGAAACCTTTCAGACAACACTTACATTTGGAAAATGTAACAAATATCTACATCAGAAGGTTTAAGTCCATGACATTCAAAGTTTTCATAGTTTTCATTGTCCAATACATTTAAATTGTCTGGTACAGTAGTTTGAACAAAAAGTTTTTTACTCTTGGACAGATGTCCATTCTGACTAAACATTTTATCACAAACATCACACTTGAGCAGTTTCTCTCCAGCTTGTATGCTCAGATGCTCATTTAGATATCCATTATGAAACATTTTATCAGAAACGTCATTTTGAAATTGCTTTTTGCAGTATGTATCCTCATGTAGCTCTTTAAATCAGGGCTCACTCTAAATGCTTTCTCGCTAACGTCACACATGAACAGTTTCAGTAGGTATCATCAGATGCTCCTTTAGATGTCAATTTCAACTGTTACGTGACTAGTCTCGTACAAAGGTAACAAAGAAAAGAGTGAAGCCAACAAGCTTTCTAAATTTAACAAAATAATTTATTTCCCTAGAAAGCAAGGTAAAATATGAAAAAGAACTTACGGTTTGTGAATCTAATCCAAAAATTAATCCTAGAATATAAAAACATAAGTCCTATCACTAAAAAGTTCTAATATAATCAAAGTTCGAATCCCGATGAAGTTCCAAGATGGAAGGCGATGACGTCTTCTATTCTGTTCTGTGTTGATGTGTCAACAGTTCCTTGTTTTATGAATCAATTTCAGCTTTAGAATTCCGAATAATTTCCACTAAATGTCTTTGTCCAAGCATTTTGATGAAGAAGAGCAACTGTATGTTTTCCAGAGTGAATAAATTATTTTAAATAAAAATAAACTAACTCGAACTGGTCACAACACAAAATGCCTCTGAGCTCCGAAGGTATTAATTTACGACTGACTGAAAACACTAAAATCGTCCGTTTTAGCCCCAGTTAAAACCTAATTCAGACCCACGTGATGGGGCCACGTGATCACTTAATTCGAACAACGCGGTAAAATAATATGTCAATTAGCACGTAGGCTATAATAGCCTTAGCTAAGAATCAATGATTCCCACACTGGAAATGAATTTTAAGAAAAAGGTTGTTTACAACAGAGCTGACGCAAGCCAAGACTGACCTTAATGACGACCAATGATTTTCACTGAGTGTTTACCAATTCAGAACCAAGGTCAGGAACTAGGTCAGCTAAAAATATAATGTAGCAATAGACTGCGTGTTTATCAGGTCAAAACAGAAAACTAAATTTTCTGAAGAAAAAGTCAAATCCAGTGAATAAAGCTATTACAATAACATGTAATGAAAATAAACGTAAAATAAAAAATTTAAAACTAACACACAAGTAATTTAATTACATGTACGTAACACAACTAAACATTTATTTTATGGTCATTCTGTACTCAAGAATTTTGTATCGAGTAGAAATTAATCATTACGTACCCAAGGTGATGGGCGTTTCGTAACTGAGGTGATTGTCATTTCATACCCAAGATAATGGTCAGTTCGTATCCATTATTGTACACGATAAAAATATACCATATTGTCACATTTACCACTCTTTCTATAATAACTGCTCTATCATCTTTTGTGTAATAAACTATTCCTACCTTAAAAATTGTGTGATTGAATCATATCCAGGCAAAGAATTGTTCAAACACCGATAATCAATTATGGTGGTCACTGAATAATAGCATATATGTATAACAAAAATTAACACATATTCACATTGTCTGTAAAAAGGAAAGGAAAATTTTGGCTAACCGTAAATAAATGAGCAGCAGGGAGGGCGAATCCTACAACCTTTAGAGGAGGGTTATTTTTGAAACATAAAGCTTCCTACTGAAACGAAAATATAAGGTCAATAACATCACACCGAAGCCTCTAACCGACTGAATCTTCTGTAATTGGGTTAGCTCATTTTTGTTATTGACACGTGTGATGTTTATGTTTCGTTTCTGCATGTGTGCTCGTTTACGTACCCGCACACTAAATTTTTGTGGTCGCCCTCCCTGCTGCTGTGTGGGTGTGGCTTAATCAAATCATTATTATATCAATAATGGAACCTCACACAGCTAAATTAGCTCGACAGCGACTAGAGTCAATGAAGAAATATCTCCCCGTCCGTGATTCTGTCAAGCAACAACTACAAGCGCGTCAGGAACCTCAGGCAGAATTTACAGAAGGTGCAGAACAGTTATTTAAACCGGTTACAAAATCCACTGATAAGATCTTGATTCCAATAATAAACACAACTGGATCCACGATACAAACAGCAAGACAAACTAAGGAAACAGAGAAGATTCTAAGAGAACTTTCGGCTGAAATAGCTGCAGCTCATCCACAATTACAAGAAGAAATACAACAAGTACTTGAGAGTGTTGACAAAGTTCGTGAAGAGGTTGGTGATGTAAGGGATCTTGTTACTCCAAAACCAAAACCAAAACCACTAGCCCGATTTAATGAAGAGGGTCGTAGGATACTTCGAGAAAACGCTGTAGTGGTTGCCGCAACAGAATATCCACATCGTGATGCATTATTAGAAACAGACACCGCCAGTGTTTCAGAAAAAAATTGGGTTCCTTTTGTATTTTGAAAGTCTCATGGTATATCTAGAATCACCGATAAACATAAAAATGATTTTGAAAATTTTGTGAGACAAGTCGAAGAAATTAAGAGCGCCATTACCTGGAGATACATTATCGCCAGGAAAATCGCCATTCGGCCCACCTCGTATTGAGGAAGAAGAAACAACTGGAAATGGTCTTGGTACGGGTGCCAGGGGAAGTGGCCTTATTACTCCATGTCCCAGTAACATCCTTGCAAATGTTGAACGGTTAGAAATTCTGATTGGCGGAAAACGAGCTGGTAATAATTCCCCAGAAATCGTTAATGAAGCAGCTGATATTTGTCAACGATTGTTTAAGGGTGATATCATGGATATTAATGTTTATCGGTCCCTCATCGATGAAATCGCCTATGATTACCGCAGTGATTAAGGGTATACAATTAGATCAGTGACAAAAAAATAAGATGATCATACATAATGCTCAACGTGGACCGATCATGGTCAGGGTAATAAATTCGCCATTACCTACTTATAAAGCGATCTACGGTGATTGACTCGGTGATGTTGTTCAGGGTGTATTTACAAGGATAGCCCCAAAAGCGATACCAATTGCAAAGCAACTGGGAATGAAAGCTATTGACGTTGTTCGTGAAGAAAGTATTAGTACTGTTGGTGATCTTGCCTGTAAAGCATTCTCGGCAATCAAAGACAGACCAGCACGATTAATACGACGAAAACCTCAGCCGGTAAAACCTCAACCAGTAAAATTACCAAGCACAGAAGTTATGCCTGCAAATGTTAGTAAAATAATCATTCAAGCTGCGAATCAAAAACTAGCAGCAATGGCGTTGCCATCGATGGTAGGTGTATCCCTATCAGAACAAGAAAAAGAAAGAAATTAAACTGCTAGTCTGATAGCAGGAAGTGGTCTTCGTGTTAGACGATAACAAATATAATAAAATGTTGAAACGTATATATGATTCAGCATTTTATATGGATTCACCAGTACTCAAGGATGAATCTATGCGCGATTATCAGTGTTATTCTTATGACGCACGTGTACCTAACGAACGTGGAAGAAACGAATTACAAGTTCAGGATACAAGTAGATATTTCTTGCCCGCTATGGCATTCATTGAGATCGAAGGTATACTTTTGAAAGTAGATAATACAGCATAAGGAATTGGTGATCGAGTTGGTTTCTTTATAATGGCGTCATGGCGTTATTTAGCAGTGCCAAATATATGATTGATGGTCAGGAAATTGAGGTTTGTCATAACGACGTCGACGTTGATACGACGATACTTGGCCTTGCAAGATACAGCGATGATTGCTCGAGATCAGCTGGTCCATCAATGATGTTTGCAAAGGATACAACTGATCATCCAGAAAACAGAAACGTAACACAAAATGCAGCTGGGGACCCAGTTGCATCAGTGAATGAAAACTTCAGCTTAGGATTTAACACACGTTGATCGATGTTAAGCGACAACGAAGAATTTTCATGTGTAATTCCACTGTCACATATCTTTGGATTTTGCAGAAATGTCAGAAAGATTATCTTCGGGGCAAAGCATACAATTGTCCTTGTTAGAAAAGACAACGACGATGATGTAATATGAGACCTGAAGGAGTTGACGCAGCTGTAACCGCGACACTTCATGGAAAAGTAATACTGACAAAAGTTTCTTTGTGGATGCCAACAATGACTCCATCACTAACCGAAGAACAACAGTTACTTTCTTTTATGGACAGCCCCGGTAAATCAACATTATCATGGTTGACGATGACCACAGATAGTGTTCAAAGTAACATTAATGGCTTATTCACATGGCAGACAGCATCACAGCAAGATGTCTCTGCATCGCGACATATATTCATTACTTTCCAAGATTATGCACGAGTAAACTCACAATTACGTAGTGTAATGATATTTGACGACAAACTTGGTATTACTGAAGTTTCACTGAGAATAAATGGACATCAGGAACCAGCTGAGGATATATTACTGAATTTTGATAGCAATCATGTTGCACGTGCATATCATGACATTTATGGGGCTTGATCAAAATGTTGAATCTGGTTTGCAAATATCTCAGCGGGATTTTACCACGCTGTATCCGATATATTTCTTTTCGCTGGAACACGTGGATTTATTAAGACAACATGTCGTTGATATACACTTCCGAGCTCGTGTGGTAAAAGGAGCAGCTATTGCTAATTACAGAGCAATCGCTGTTATACTCTCAGACAAAACAATGCTGCTTGAAAGTGTTGGTGGACGAATGAGAGTCATTGATATCCCAGTGGAAAACATGTAATTAAATAGCTCATGACATTATAATATCATATCATCATGTTAGTGTTACTCTGACTCCTGGTCAGATTAAAAAGCTACAATCAGTATAAAAAAAAAAAAAATTCGGGAATAAAAATATTACTGAAACGAGGACAGCTTGCAGGTGGTCCAAATGAACTATCACTGACTGAACGTCAACTCAGGCACTTCAATGACGCCAAAAATCAGCGATTGGTGTCAGACTTAATCTTTCTGGGGGAGCATTAAAGATGCAGTCAAGATGGGTGTTATATTTCCACATCTCGCAGCTATGCCAGCGCTGATAGCCGCTGCAGCCCCAGCTGTTGCAAAAGCAGCTGCACTTGGTACCGTTGGAACTGCTGCTGGGATGGCATTAAAGAAAGCAACAGGTCACGGACTAAAACCTTCCAAAAAAAAGGGAAAGGTCTAAGACTGCCAGGAACTCCTCATTCATGGTACGGTCAATCCACGGGGAAAGGTCTAAGACTGCCGGGGACACATCGTTGATACGGCCCATGTCCAATTTTGATTTACTTGATGCTCCTAAACGATTAAACATCAAGGTGTTTTCATGCGTGATGAATTACCAAAACAACCAAATCGTGTTGAGACCTGTATCATCAACCTAGATGGAAGTTCTGGTCCAGGTACTCATTGGGTTGCATACGCGATTGATCCACGTGGAATTATTTATTTTGATTCGTATGGACTGGCACCATCAAAAGAATTTTTAATATATATCAGCATAGTGCAAGGTACTCCGCTTCAAAACACTCGCGCATGGTATTCAACATTACCAACACAGAACTAACTGATCCGCCAATATGTGGCCGTGAAGTAATTGCTGTACTCGATGCTGTCATCATCAATAACACCGCCTCATAAAGTCGTTGACGATTATACCACCGACGATATAGCCATACACCGTCGTTTTAAACAGGCCTTGGTGAATATACAATAGTAGATAATTTCGGCAAATCTTCTCGGAGTCTCAAACCTCAAGGTGACTTATCCAAATACGCAACACTTGATCATATCAAGGAAGTGATAGCCAATCTTTTGCGTCTCGTAGATGTGGACCAAAATGAAGTTATTGTTTTTCTGGTTCAACAAGGACGATTAAAAACGACCAATATCCCATTGACAGACATTATTCTGCGAGTTCCAGATGCGACCGAAAATAACTTAGTGGTATTTACTAAAAATGGTAAAATTAAAAACTCTGAGGAATCGGTCTTAACACTCATGGGAGAGATTGCTGGACGTATCAGAAGAATTGGAGATATTATGTATGGAGATCTCAACATGAGCAGAAACACAATTATTATTTTGAGAGAACCAGAATCAGACGATGATGTGGCAACAAAAAGATACTTAGACAGCAGCAACAACACGATCAGAACTGAGATCGATGATAGTTTATTATCCGCCGATGATACAATAACTGGTTCTCTCAATATGGCTAATAATAAAATTACTGGTCTTAGAGAACCAGAATCAAATGATGAAGCCGCAACAAAAAAATAAGTCGATGATAGCAACTTTCCGACGATGACTTCGCTGGTGACAATCAATGATGGACTGGCCACATTTTAGATCTGATTATATTACTCACGTACAAACGTTTTTGAATTTTCGTAGAAACACAAATAGAGTTATTAATGAATTGTTTGGAAATCCAGCAGTCGTCGACATTAAACTCTCCGAAATCAAAAAGATTATCAACAGTGTAGTATATGCATCTGTAGCGTCTGGTAGCGTCTGGATCAGCATTATGGTCACCCAATCAATCCATCATATATCGCGCTGAGGTTACCGGTATATGCAGGTTCTCAGTAATTGGCACTACAATATTTACAATATACACCAATAATCAACGGCGTTCTTCACTCAATGCTCCATCTGTTATATTAGTAATGCTGGCTGAAAACGACGATGTGAGATTTTTAGTGACACCCGAAAAACAAGACCGGTTTAATTTGTTATTGGTGTCTTGAATTAGTCGATAAACTACCACCTACTTAAATTATATAATGAACCAGTCGATTGAATTTATTGCAGCTCAAAATTACAGATACGAACAAGTGTGTGTGTGTTGCATACCCAAATGAAAAATATCGTTGACGAGTACACAGTAAAAATAAAAAATACCGTAGACCTATCGTTGTTACTGATATAATTGTTTATTCTGCATCCGCGGTCTTTGCTGCAACAGCAACTATAATCGGATCATCATCAGCGTCGTACGTAATAGCACCAGTAATAGGAGTTGGTATTACAGTTGTAGCTGGTATTGCTGGTATTCTTAATATTATCGCGAAAAATATCTACGTGTGCGGTTGATAGATTAAACGAATATACAACGTTGCTATCGGCGGCAACACACGCGCACGCCAAATTATCATCGCCGATATCATTAGGCTCAATGATGGAATAATTTCAGATCAGGAATTCGCAGAAATGATTAAAGTTTACCATGAAGCAACTGGAAACCAAAACCCACCGTCTACGACGATGACAAAATCACCTTATTTAAATCAGGAAGTAAATAATTATCAATGTCATCAAACGATCAAAGATAGTCACCAATTACAACGTCATTACTACAACAAATCGTCACGAATACAACACCGCCAACAACCACGATAATATCAGCGAGCTCAACCAATCCTGAATTCGACGTTAGCTTTCCAATGGCAATTCCAGCCAAAGAAATAGCATTAGCACAATTGCGAGTATATTACAGCTGGCCAAATATTAGATCAAAGTCATTCGGATGGTTGCCCGCAAATAACTCATTAGTGTTTTCTTATAAAAATAAATCTGATGGAACTCCGGGCTGGCAAGTTGTTGGCATTCTCACGGGCAGTTATCAAACAGAACAGATCAATAGTGAATTTCAACGCAGAATTAAATCTCTCACAGGAAAAGAATCCAAAATCGCTATTACGGTTCATGAGTCAACATTATCAGCTGCGATAGAAATATCAATACCTGACTACGCCGTAGATATATATCAATCATCGATCAGAACCGTATTAGGATGGCCAGAAGTTCCACCGACGTATGAAGGTCCACCAGAAACTAAACGAGTTGATTCCACCACAGATAAAAAAATATCTTACAACAGCTCACTTCCAGAATAAAGAAAAACTCATCCATGGAAGACCAAGAAAACACGTGGTTTATCTGGCGAGAAACATTATTTTATTGCGTCTGATGGTACAAAATTTCAGAAAATATGGAGAACATTATATATTTATGACAATAATAAAAATCCGATCATTGACGAAGAATTTATTAAATCATTTTCCGACGTAATTAAATCTGAACATCGACAAGCAAGCAGGAAACCACGAATTTTTTTCCCCAGTGTCGCACAATATTACAACGATGATACAAAACAACAGATCATCCCATCGATACAACATCCAATCTCAAGTATATCAATAAACTTATCATTGAAACAACGGTTGCCGACGGTGATGAAAAACTTGGTAGCAGAGTTATTGATAGCAGAGTTTACCACGTAACGATCCTTAAAAATTATAAAACAACCGAAACAGAATTACCAGGATTTAAATACGAAGAACTAAAGAAAATCATCAACGATATCATCGATGAATACTATCCCCAAATCATTGACGCATGGAGAAAAATATCCCCACTGGAAAACATCCTCAGATATAACAATGATCCATACGGTGGAGGTCGTCATATATCACCAGGTGTTTTCGCGATCACATCAACGATCGCAGTCAATTTAGTGTGTGATGCTATTGATGGAAGTTATCAAGTAGATCTTGAAAACTCCAGGGAGGCACAACAAGGATATATCTTATATTCATTTACCCCTGAAGTACCGCCTGGGTTTTTAATTGTGTCAGTGCCAGCTAATCCGGTTTATATACGATGTCATAATCCGCTGTTGTCATGGATATATTTCTCACTGACCAAACCGGACACTTACTTTATTTAAGGAATGAAGTTTTGGCAATAAGTTTATATGTGCTATCGTAGCTACCTTTTAATGGAATAAAAAAAACTGAATCTGAACCAGAATAAAAATAAATATTATAATCAGAATAAATATTATAATCAGATTAAAAGTAAATATTATAATCTGAATCAAAATAAATATTATAATGTGAATCAGAATCTGTATCTGAATCTGAATCAGAATAAATATTATAATCAGAATAAAAATAAATATTATAATCAGAATAAAAATAAATATTATAATCAGAATAGAAATAAATATTATAATCAGAATAAAAATAAATATTATAATCCGAATAAAAATAAATATTATAATCTGAATCTGAATCTGATTGTGAGTAAATATTATAATCAGAATCTGAATCTGAATAAATCTCATTTTGCATGAATATTATTATCAGAATAAAAATAAATATCATAATCTGATTCTGAATAAAAATTACTATCAGAATCTGAATCTGAATCAAAATAAATATTATAATCAAAATCATAATAAATATTATAATCTGAATAATTTGATTCTGAATAAATATTATTATCAGAATAAAAATAAATATTATAATCTGATTCTGCATAAAAATTACTATCAGAATAAGTATTTTAAACTGAATCAGAATAAAAATAAAAATAAATGTAAATCTGAATAAAAATAAAAAAAATTCTGATTCAGACTTTGAATCTGATTAAATATTATAATCTGAATTAGAATTTGAATCTGAATAAATATTATAATCTGAATCTGAATCTAAATCTGAGTCAGAATAAAAATAAAAATATTTCTGAATCAGAATAAAAATAAAAAATGAATCTGAATCTGAGTCAGAACAAATAAACCTTTCACTTTCATAATCCCTCTTGACTTTCGTCAGTGACTTCGTCAGTGGGTTTACATAAATTTTTATAGCTGTCGCACACGTGAACTCATAAATTTGTTTGTTTGGTATTCGAGTGATAATTCTGACCCAATTTTCTCAATCGCGTTTGCGAGCGAAACATATTTTCGAATATAATCATCATCGACATAAAGTAGAGATTGTTTCACGGCTTGTTGAAGTAATTTAATAAATCGTTATTCAGCTGCTAGAGTGTATCTCCCATCATATTTCCGTTCCTGTAGCGCTTCAAAAACATTTGAGATTCTTTTTTCAGGGTCCAATTGATCAGATAATTTTATATCCTCATCATTTGATTTTTAAATCTCGGAAATAATTTCATTAATATTTTCATAATTCTTTAAATAATATTTATTTGTTTAAAATAAAAATATTTCTGAATCTGAATCGGAATAAAAACAAAACTAAAAATAAATCTGAATCTGGATCAAGATTAAAAATACAAATAATCTGAATCAGAATAAATATAAATATAAATCTGAATCTGAATTAGATTAAAAATAGATAAAAAATAATTCTGAATGTCAATAAGAATAAAATATTTCTGAATCTGAATAAAAATATAAAAATATAAAATAAATCTCAATCAGAATAAAAATAAAAATAAATCTGAATCTGAATTTAAAAAAACCCCACCTGCAATGAGGAGCGGTTACCATTCCACTGGGTCCTTTAATTTGCCAGTATTTTCTGTTTTCCTTAGGGTCCCTTCATTGATGCTTTTCTTATGGCTCCGGTGGCCTAGTGGTAGAGCGTCTACCCTGGATGTGAGAGCTCGCGGGTTCTAACCCCGAGTGAGTTATACCAAAGACTTAAAAAATGATACCAACAAATGCCTCGCTTTGACCTCAGCATAAGAGGTTAGTGTTAGGACTGGTCGGCCTGCTGCCAGGATAACGTGACTGGGTGGGGCATCAAGCTACATCTCTGCGGCATGATGCCCCAGTGCTAAACATCACTATAAACCTCCACACTGCAGACATCGTAACGATAGCGATATGACTGAAAAATTGTAAAAGCTACGTTAAAATTCTAAATCACACGCACACACACACACACACACACACACACACACACACACACACACACACACACACACACACACACACACACACACAAACACACACACACACACACACATATGGCTTGTATGGGGCACCCTTCATGATTTTCTTTCTGGCCACATTCTTTCTGAATGTCCTTGTGTGGGGTACCCTTCAATGAGGATGAGAGCTCACATAACCACTACTGTTAATTTTGGAGGCTCCACAAATACGTGCATAAACATACCCCCGGCGAATCCCTAAATGCGAGACGAAATTTTAAAGATTCACAGGGCTGTCTAGGCTTCACAATTTCATGCACACCCTCCAATATCAAATCCGGGGAGAGTGGAAAACGGCACTCACCACGTTGTTCGACGTGGTGAGGAGGTGTACATGAAATTCCTTTGGTCTGGTGGCCCCACTTATTGATAAAAAATTGCAAAATTATAGCCCACCATCGACAAATTTATCAGTCACGGGTTTGCAACGCCAGACCTCGAGTATGAGAATCCGCCAGGTTAGCACTGCACCACAGATCATCCTTACAGATATATGTTTGAAACATTAATATGAAGTTACCTAACGTGTAATTCCTACAAGCGATCAGTATACTGAATAAATCATACTTGTTGTATAATTGCGTTAAATGCAGTGTGGATTGATTTCAATTTCCAAACACTGTATAAAATAACTGCA